>PVKN010024827.1:0-14321 GCA_004027915.1 Capromys pilorides | reverse complement strand
TTCTTTTCTTGGCCCTTTTCTCTCATTTGAAATATATATCCTTTTGAGTTCTGTCAAAAGATAACATAAAGTAAGTTCTCCCATGTTTTATCTCTTTTAGGAAGACAGTTGCTTAATTTCCACAAAATTTTGCTTATGTGTGGGGAAGTTCCCGGTGCTTTTCAAGGAATGGTAACTACAATGTGTTCTTCCAGAAATAACATTGAATGCTCTTGAAGTTGCTAAATCTTAAATGAATAAATAACAGAAACTTTGAGAGTGAAAAGCTTGGGCAGGAATGACCAGAGTAAAGGAGACTGCCCCAAGATGCTGGATCCATTCACCAGTTTCTTTCTACAGTGTTTCATGTGGTATGTGTGGAGCAGTTTTTCTGGTCTCTTCCTGCCGCATTTTGCTAGGCCGCTGGCAGCCAGTGAGGAATGTGCTCCATCTCACCTGCCTGTCTTCTGTACACTGCTGAACACCCGTCTTCCTCTTGCAGTGAGGGCTCACATTCAGCTCACGTTCAGAGGGCCCTCCAGCTCCTGGTGCCCCTCAGGTACACGTGTGCAGCTCCTCATCCCTGCCCACACTTCCCTAGCCCTCCACTGCCACCTAACGCTTTTCCAGAAAGGTGTTCTCTGGGGTGGTCTTCACACTCTTCCCATGTGTGCTCTGGCATGTGTACTCTGACGTACTTTGCTTGACTGTGCTGCCCTTCTGATCCCATCTGTATAATATGTAGGAAAAAAATACGTGAATTTTTTGGCATGAAAAATACAAACAGATTATTTTTTTAAAAATCCACTTGTTGGTCATTGCAGTACATGGTTATATCTGAACTGGGAGGATGGAATTTCATGTGTTGCATGCTGTATATTGCTCGTAGAATTAAACACTACTTTTTCAATATTTTATTTTGTGGATTTAAGTACCGTTCAATTTTAAATAAAAATTATGTGAGTTTAATGCACACAACCTGATTGATATACGTAACAATGTGACTACCACAGTCAAGGTCAAGGCACCCTCATCTCAAAGTGACCTGTTTCGTGTGAAACCTTTCTTAAAGTTCCAGTACATAAGATATCACTACCAACTGTGGCCAGCATGCTCCAATTATGTTTTGAGCCTTATTTATCCTGTATTTGTCCTCTCTTGCTCTGGTTGTGTGGGCGACCATGTCTTCAGTTACTTGATTCCACCCCTGCTCCCAGATGTCTTCTGAAAACAACTGTATTGTGTCCACGTTTTGAAATGGAACACTACACCCCCAGTGTATGTGCATTTGCTATGAGTCATTCCAAAATCAAAAAATATTTTTGAAAATCCACTGAATGTTTTTGTTTAGTAGAGTGGGTGCCAGTTCTTGTTACCAGTAATTTAGTGGTGGTCTACCCTAAGAAAGATCCACGATTTTCAGTTCTGAAGGGATTGACTGCCTGCCCTACCCCAGGCTTCCTGCTCTGATCTCCTGCCCAGGAGTCCCTGTAGTGCTTTAGCAGAGTCTTTTTCACCCTACTGAGAGGCTCTGAGAAGGACGAGGTATGTATCCTGAATTCTAATGTGTAGATGCAGACACTTGTGGATGTCGTAGCTTTGTACATAGTGTCTGATTCTTACAGAGTTTAGTTGAAGTATCTTTACCAAGTGTTTCTGAAAATAGGAAGGTAAATAAAACTCAAAATCACTATTTTAGACTTCACCAAGTTGTCCACTTACAGCATTGTGTGTTTGTGTTTTACAGTGGAAAGAAATGACTTTGGGAATAAGAACCAGCTGTTTCTGAGGTATCATGATGAACTTGCACAATATTCAAGAGAACATAAAAATATTATAAATTTTATGTGGGTGGCAAAGTGCTCCCAAGCTGACTGACCCTTTGTAATGAAGAAAACACTTTTCAGCATTGCATTTTTTGTTGTAGGTCACAGTGGTGATTAATGAGCACAGATCCCAATATAAAATGTGGATGAATTAGTCCCCCGTGGCCCGTTAATAACCTGGTTCACTACCACACTATCCCTCAGGTTGGCAGGGACTCTTCCATCATTCTTTCATCATCACCATAATGCTCTGATGATGGACAAATGTGAAACCACCTTGCTTGTGTTTTAGAAAGACTTGGCAGAATAGACTAGCTCAGGCTGCAGCTACTGTTGGCTCCCCTATAGGCAAAAAAGATCTCCAGCTTCCAATTAGGTGAGAAAATTAGAGGCAGAAGTGAAACAAAGAATACAGAATCTCTAGACTTGGCCTTGGAAAATTCAGGATTTTGGGTAGTGTTATAGTGCAAATAGATGACAGTATCTCCAATGATGCAATTGAGGACCAAAACATGCTAATAGTGTGTATAAGGAGATGCCACAGTTTCTTTATGAAACTGGACCTGTAATTTCTGCACCATGTTAAATACCAGGCCTAGAAAAGACAGAGGGAAGTCCTGATATTTAAACAATTGATGCTAGAAATCCCATTGTATCCCATGATGTACACTGGTTAAGGATGGTTGTGACTGTGTGTGTTGTGGTGTTTGTGATGATGTTTTCCTAGGGCGAAGACATGGGGCAAAAATGGGCTATATCTTCCTGTCATGATTCTTTCCCTGGATTGCCTGAATGGATGTCCTACAGCCATGGCAACACTGGCAATCTTTTCCATGTTTCTTCAAGCAAATTATATGCAGATGTAGAGATAAGAAAATTCTAATTTAGGGATGGTTCTTCTTTTCCTTCCCATTGCTGTAAGTTTAACACTAGTTCTCTCTTGCCTGAGGCAGACTTCTTACTCACTGGCACCTTCCTCCATCAATTCATTCCAACCCTTTACAGAGTAATTTTCCTAATGTTCTATCCTGATAATTGCTGTCCCCTTCTCATGCTCCTGCGGTTTGTCCTTGTTGCCCACTGGAGTTCCAAAATGATATTTGCTTAAAGTATGTGTGTGGCTATCTCCCACTTCATGAACTTTTTGTATTGATTCTTCCCCCACTTTGACCAGGCATATAAAACCCTCATTTCTGGCTCCATGTCCAGAACTCGCTCAGCTTAAGGTAGCCACCTTGCTGAGCCTCCGATTTCTAGTGTCAGGCCACAGTTCTGGGTATGTGAACGAACTCTATGTTTACTGAAGCTGCTCTATTCAAATCTGCCTTCTAAATTCTTGTCCTGATGAAGATTCACCTCTTTCATTGCAATGCTATAGTTTCACATTGCCCCCTTGATTGCTTTGTCCTCATTCAGAGGGAGAAATCATTCATGGTCTATAAGGAGGGAGACAGTCTATTGAAGATTCACATCTGTTATTGAGTGTGAATACTTCTTGAACTAAATTAGTAATTACCCTCTGATATTTTGCTGAACTTATCGGTTTGAAGTTCTAATAATACTCTTCCATTGTCTCCCATTAATATTTCTCATAAAAATATTTCTATAAGATGTTCCACGGTGGATATGCCTAAGACCTCACTGCACTCTCTCACGTATCCTGTGCCTTTGCTGTAATGTGGAGTGAGTCCTGCTTTGTCCTGAGTATTTCTTAGTGGATGCTGTTCTCTGCACTCCTTTGCCTTCTTTCTCTGCCTAGTTTGGTTAATGGTGCTATGCTGCTATCCTAAGTCCAGGTATTTTTCTAGCTTTTATCTTCTCTTTTTCCATGAATCACTGTGATATCACTGTTTGAATATCCACATTTAATAACCTTTCTCTGCACATACAGTCAGGTATTCTTTTAGTTGCTAAAATCCTGTATTATTTTCCATCACTTAATATCTAAGTCAGTTTCTATTGTGAAGATCAGCTCTGTCTCATAAGTTCCAATGCAATGTATAAAAGGAATTTATTCTGAAGAAATTGTTTCTCTTAAAATAAGTTGAAAGAAATCTTGCCCTGATACATATCTTTTTTAAATACCAGATGAAACTGTGACCTCTCTCAAAATGCTGCTGTTGGTGTATCCACAAGATAGCATGCCTTCTAGCTGTCTGACTGCTCACCTTTGTGAAGATTTCTTTGCATAGTTTTCCTTTGTAACTGTTAACTGCTAAATTTAGTTACAAATTAAGGATATGAAATATAGTAGTCTCCACTTATAGGAAACAACAAACCAAACTTGTATTAAATAAACCCATGGCACTCCTTAATAACATTTTTAATGACTTCTATAATTGGATTATCAAAACTTTTCTCAAATGCCAGATCGCTTCAGCAGAGAGGCATGGGATGTCAAGGGAAAGGGTAGGATTTCTATATTTTTGTCTCATGTGTATGACCTTGCATAAGTAGCTCTATGTTCCTGAAATTGATATAGAATACAGTGGTGCTTTAGATTGTGAACTTAATTCTTTCAATGATTCTGGTCACAAACCAAATTGGCTGAAAACTGAGTCTAATTTCCCCATAAGGTCAACATTGAATTTAACTATTGAATTCAACTTGACTCTGTTCTCCTACCATTTATGTTTTGACCAGAATCACAGAAAGAAACTTGTGAACTGAGGTACTCCTGTATATTGGTAGCATGCCATGTAGTGCCATAATCTTTCAATTATAATCCAGAAATTTTATGAGAAGTGTTATTTTTAACTGAAATGTGTTTCACCTGTCTAAATGGTCATTAAATACAAGCAAAAGCCAACATTTTGGTGGTGGTTGTTATGTCCCATCATAGAGCAGGATATTCATCCACTAACTCAAACCAACTACCTCAAAAGGTTCAGAGAACTTTCTGTTTATACTCTGAATTTTTATTTTTATAATCTAAATGGAAGGGGCTTATTCAGGTTTTCTTCCTTTAAAGGGGGAATGTGATGAAATATAACTGCCACTTTGATGGTCAGATTGTCCCCTCCTGGCAGAGTGACTCGTCCTAGGCTTGCTGCACTCACCAGTGGCCTCATGCACTGATGGTCCTAGCTGCATGTGCCTGCAGGAGGGTCAGCTAAGGAAGAGACCCTCCCACCGGGCCCTGCCGTTGCAGGCCATAATTCCGCAGCCCTGCCTCTTCCTTCTATGCTTCCAAGCTGCAACTTAGTGAGCAACTTCACTCAACCATGCTCATACTCTGTGGTATTTCTGCCCTGGAACCAGCTGGAGCTGGACAGAAATGTCTGCAACTGTGAGTGACAATACATACTTTCTTCTCTAAATTGTGTATGTTGGATGTTTGGTGCCAGCAACAAACATCTGGTGAGTACAGAAGATTAGTGCCATGGAAATGTCATTGCTGTGGCTCTCCCTGACCATATTTTTCCAAAACTTTTGCAACTGGTTTGTATCCTAAATAAGCCATGCAATGTCATAAGCCAAGCTGGATGGATGATTCTGACTGGAGCATGGACAAGCAGAATGCTCTACACAGAAAGGAGACCCAAAGCCCAGACCAAGAGAGTTCTCATAGCTGAATAAATTAGTGCCATTAAAAAGAACCCACAGCTGGACAAGGTGGCACAGGCAGAAATCCTAACATTCAGGTGGCTTAGGTAAAAGGATTATTGAGAGCTATATGCCAACCTGGGCTACACAGCAAGTTCGAGGCCTGCCTAAACTACATAGCAAGATCCTGTTTCAATAGGTGATAGGTAGACAGACAGACAGATACCAACCAATCAAGTACTTTGAACAGGGATAAGACAAAAGAGGTCTCAAAGGAATCTCAGTATCTGCAAGGCCGTGCACATCATAGACACAAGTGCAAAATTGTTGATCTTTCCTTTGAGAAATAACACAGGGTCTCTGATCAAGAATTGGTTCCCTAGGTTTTATTTCACTGTGCTTAGTGATTCAAGTAGTCAGAAGCTCCTGTGGTCATGGTCACAGGGGCATTGGCTACTAATTTTGCTAACAGCAGGGCTTGATATTGTTAATGTCATAATGTGGATTTTTCAGAAATGGAGAAAGTAAGAGTTGTGGAATCAGGCTTCCACCTACCTTTTAAAGAAAGGCCTGGAAGGACAGGAAGTATGCCCTCTAGAGGCAGGTGTATGAAACTGTGGGGGTAATACTGAGGTGCTTTAAAGTTGGGAGATTCCTGGAACATGGGCAGTCTGCCAAGGATAAACAGGCAGAAAGTGGAGCCAGCCAAGAGAGGGGCTTTGTGAGCTGCAAGCAGTCAGGCCGTGGGGCTGAGCCAGTGAAGCCTCTGAAACTCATCTTGCCATCATGTGCCTGAATGTCAGATGGAGCTACAGGACTTCATGCTTGCTCTGCTGGCTTTCAGAATTGCATTGGTGGTGTTCTTCTCAGTCATCCCATTCCTCCTTTTAGGAATGGAAATGTTTACTTTATACCATTGTATACTGTGGATATGTAACTTGCTTTGTGAGTTTATGAAGTTTCACAGTGGGAGGTTTGCCTTTGAGAAATGCCACAACTGTGAAGATTTGGGAAAAAGGAATAGTGTGCTTTTGGTTGTATGCATGACAGTTACATCATGTTAGGAGGGATGATGCCTTTGCTGTTATCTATACTTGGAGGTGAAATATGGTTAGGAAGATGTTTCTTGGTGTCAAGTTGACATGAGGTAGAATGCAATGGTTGAACTTATCAGCTTGCCTGGATTAAGAGACTCTTAGGAAGGTGAGCGGAGTGTGTAGGTGCTGTTCCTATCAGTGGGTACTCCATGATGTGCACAGTCAAATGCTATTAAAAGTTGGTGTCCAGTTAGTCACTGCAGCTTCCTGTGGGAGGCTGTATAATTGCTAGCACTTTTCTGTGCTTCTGGCTACTGTGAAGTAAACAGCATGTCCCACCATTCCTTTGAACTATGATGCACCTGTGTCCCAGCCAGCCAGTCCTGGAATGAAACCTGTGAAACCATGAGAAAAGAGAAATCCTTCCTCATTTAAATTGTGTATGTTGGTCCCAGCAACACAAATATGACCAATACGTATATGAGCAACATCTTTTATTACATGGAAACATTCATATACTTGTCTTAGTTACTTTTTACTCATTGCTGGGACAAATACCCGACACTCAAAATGAAAGAAGGAAAGGTTTATTTAGCTCACAGTTGCTGGAGGTTTCAGTCCATATTGGGCTGGCCCAAGGCTGAGTGGAACAGGGCAGAGAGCACCCAATTCATGGTGGCGGAACAGCAACAATCACGACAAAGGCAACCGATCAACAAGGGTGTCACTGTCTGTCTCTCTGTCTCTTTTTATATTATATTCAGGCTCTCTGCCTTAGCCTATCCACCTTAGGCCACACCCATAATCCCAGAAGGACTCAGACCCATAATCCCATCCATACTAAAACACATAATCCCAGTGGATCATGACTCAAGTCTCAAACTCTAGAAGTCGCTGCCCCATAATTGCATGAGGCTTTGGGAGGACAACTAGACATAAACCATAAGAGTAGTCTTCATGTCTGAATGAATATATTATTGTTGAACAATTACATTTTCTAAAACTAATAATAAATAGTGCTTGAGTGCCAGTAAGATAGCTCAGTGGACTAAGCACTTGCTTATGTAAGTGCAGAGGCCAGGGTTTGATCCCTGGCACCACATGCTAGGCCAACCCTGCCCCCAGGCATGCTGAGTAGAGGATGGAGTTTCAGCATGGTGGAGCATGCCTGTAATTCCAGCACTAGGAAGGCAGAAAACAGGAGAATCACTATGGGCTCAAACTGCATAGGAAGACCCTGCACAAAAAAAAAAAAAAAAAAAAAAATAATAATAATAATAATAGTAATAAACAGTTCTTGGCATGTGATTAGCATGCACATTTACTTTACTGTTCTTGGAATTTACTTAGGACAGCTTTCACTTTCGCTCTTGAGGTAAAGAATGAATATTGTAAAGGAATAGAATCATCTGCAATTAAGAATGACTAAGCCAGGGCTGGCCAGATTTCTCAGTGGATTAAAGTGCCTTCTTAGACAGATGTAGAGACAGGGGTTCAATCCTCCTGTAATCCCCGTCCTGGCACTGGGACGCGCTAAGAAGGCAGAGACTATGAGCACCTGTAATCCCAGTCCTAGGGAGACTGAAAAACATGAGAATCACGATGAGTCCAATGGCCAATCTGTGTAGTAAGACTCTATAAACCCTGTACTAAATACATAAAAAGAAAAAAAAAATGAATAAACTAATGTAGGACAGTTCCTTTTTGTTCATAGTAATGTAAGCTTGTTCAATCATGGGAAATCAGGATTTAGATTACTACAAAAACCTAAAAGAAACAAACAAAAAAAAGAAAATTCAATTTAACCTATCTGAGTATTATTATGGCATACTTAATGGCAGCAAATTACCAGGATGCATTCAATCCACTGCTTTTATTTTTATGTATTTAATACAGGATCTACAGGGTCTCACTACACAGATTGAACTTCCAGTGATCCTCCTGTTTTCAGACTCCCAAGTGCTGGGACTACAGGTGTGTGTCATCATGCCCAATCTCAATCTCCAGGCTCAGTGCAGGGGTGGGTGGCACAGCATGCTAGGGATTGAACCACAGTCCCTATGTCTGCTTAAGCATGCACTTTAATCCACTGAGCTATCTGGCTGATCCCTAATCCCATGCTTATAACAACACCATTCACAATAATTAAATTTTGGAAGCAGTGTATATGCCCATAAAGAGAGGAACAGCAGATAAAAATATGTGGTACAGGGCTGGGGAGATAGCTTGGCATTCTAAGAACCTGCCTGGCAAGTGCAAAGGCCTGGGTTTGATCCCTAGTACCACATGCCATGCCGGCCTTGTGTCAGTCCAGCCAAGGAAACCGGGCATGATGGCACATGCCTGTAATCCCAGCACTGTAGGAGGTTGAGACAGGAAAATCACAAAGAATCCGAACTGCATAGTGAGACCCAGTAGCAACTAAGTAAATAAATAAATGATTAAAAATTAAATTTATGGAGTACATATATACTGTGGAGTTCTGTGCAGACATAAAGGAAGATGCATCTGAGTCAGTTGTAGAGGAATGGATGTAACCTGAGATTATAATGCTAAGTGAAAGAAATCAGATGCATATGGTTAAATATCACGTGATTTTTCTTATATCAGAAATCCAAAATATAAATAATTTAAGGAGCAAATTATTGAAAAGTGGAGGTAGATGTTGGAGATAGAAAGAGGTCATGGGCATGATGGGAGAGATAGGGATGGGGAAGGGAGAGGAGTTGAGTGATTGATATGTGAAATGTAGGAGCACCAGCTATGCAAGGTGAGTGTTCTTTTGTGTATCATAAAGCTATAGAAGTAAAAGTAGGGATATATGTTCTTGGAAGACTGTAGAAACAGTTAATATATGGGATAGGTAAAACCAATTTCTGAGTTCTAAAAACTCTGATTTTAAAACAAAAGTGAACTTCTGAATACAACTTCAAATATTCAAGGAATGCAGTTCATAATTCTGATGTTGCAGAACAAAACTCCATCATGTACAACAGTTTTTAGCTTAAGAAAATATGCAACCTTTTTTCTTTTGTAATACAGCATCAGCTGTTAGATTTTCTATGGCTTCCATTGTCCCTAAAATACGGATGCAGGGGCTGGCTGATAATTCTTCACAGTAGCGTCAGTGACCGCAACTGGCACTTAGCATCCACCGTATTTGTGTGCTTGTGAGGTGAAACATCAAAGAGCTCTGCTGGTGAGATGCTCCCTTTCGAGTCACAGATTAGCCCCCAGGTGTGGGCCAAGATTGCCTGGAAAGCCACAGTGCTGATTCCTTGATCTGCCCTTCTCAGAGCTTTCAGAGTTGAAGCAGCAGTTCCCCAGATAATCCTAACAGTACCGAAGTCAAGGACCTCTCATAGTAAGGCTCATTTTAGTACCCACTTCTTGAAAAAAGCAAAATAAACTTGAAAGCTTTTCACAGAAGTATGTTCTGATTGTAGCTTTTTTTTTTTTCCCAGAATGAATTCCTTTGAAATTGAGAGAAAATTGAGTGAGAAATTCAACAGAAAATATTGGTTTGGGCTAGTTCTGTGAATAACCAGAAAGATAAAGATGACTTTAAACTCTATTAAATTACACTACACACACACACACACACACACACACACACACACACACTTGCTGGAGTAATCATGCAGAGTTTCGAAATTATGCCTATAAAATAATTACAGACTGTTAGAGTCCTCATAAACAGCTTTTATTAAACTAATAGCAAATATTTACTTCCTTCCAACATGCAGGTTACAAAACCTTATTTTAATTAAGTGTTTAAAAAATTTAGTATTTTGGGTGACAAAAATTTTATTTGCATAAAAATGGCAAAACTGTCACCTCCTTTAGCTCTAGCAGCACCATCTTTCCACGTCCCTGGCCTAACGGCACCAGTAGGTGATGTATTATCTGCTGACCATACACAATGAGTAGCAACACTTATCCCTGGCCAACCAATCACATCTATTTTCCAATTTACTAATATGAAAAATCTGGAGAAAATATTTTAGAATACAGTGTGTATTTGGTAGAAGTAGGATAGGATGATTTTCTGAAGTATATACTATCTAGTAAAATTGTTTTAATCCATTTGCCTATTTTTACCCAGAAGGTTTACTTTTCACATTGAACCCATTCCTAAATTGTGATTTAAAATTATACAAAACATGCTTGCTCTAGATGACCATCTGATACATTTTTGAGAGCTAAGCTGTGTATTCACTTAACAGTGACACCTGTGTTTCTGTTTTTCTTAAAAGTTTACACCTTTACAAGGTCGCACTAATTCTACAGTCGTAAAACTTGTACTTCTGTAAGAAACAAGTCCAGGACTTAGCTGTGCAGACGTGAAACCGCTTAGCAGTGTTGCCTGTCTCATTGTTCCATTCGCAGATCACGAATCCCGCCTGTGGATGTGCCCCACTGCTTCTCTGCATGCAGAGGCCATTTTTCTTGCAGTGAACACCTTTTCCCTTGGTCTCCCTATCAGGATTATCCCGTTCACGCTAGGACGGTCCATAACACAGGAAGATGATCATTATTCTGAGTATTCGACTCAGGTCTTGTTCAAAAGAAACAAATTTTGGGTGAAGCTGTGTGTAAGTATGTTTTCCAGGATTCTGTGAAATAATAAAATTTAATGTTCTCCATAGTTTATTAGATGAATCTGGTAGCACTCATCTTGCTGCTATGTAAGATAAAAGGGAAACATCAAGTTAATGGATTAAATATATTTACTCTGAGATCTGAAATAAATAGATTGCGGTTTTGATCCAAAGCACATAATCATAAAGTAAACCAAGGCTACATAAGTTGAATTCTAGTGAGATCGGGGGACGCACGTCCCAGAGAAAAACTAGCTTCTCTTTGGAATCAGGCTGGCAGTCACAAGTATGAGGCTGTGAGTGCTGTGTAAGGATTTCCACATGACTGTAGCTGGAGTTTGGTGTTTGTAGTCCCTGGAGGTGACAGTCCTATGGTTTTAGACTTGGTACTTTGTGTATGAAAAGGTAAATATGAAAAATAATGGAAAAAACAAACATTATTGTAAGTAAAAAGTCACTGAATCTGTCATTTTTCTGGCCAAAATTCAAATAATAACTATACATGAAACTCCAAAATTTTCTATAAGGATGAGAAGGCCACTTGGGAGTAATGAATTACTTTTTTTTTTTTTTTTCATGGCCGGCTCAGGCTGCCCTGGGGTTGGGGCTGGCACAGCATTTGGTGCCAGGGATAGAACCATGATCCCTGTGGTTGCCTAAGCTTTACTAAGCAGGCGCTTTATACCACTGAACCATCTTGCCGGCTGAGTTGTGAATTACTGTAGCCTTCTGTTAAATTAGGCTTCACAACTGTTAAAAGATATTATTATCTAAAATAGGGCTGCAGGTCACTCACTACCTGCCAAATATATCTACCACCTGTGACTTAAAGGACACATGCTTGGAAGGTTTCTCACAGCAATTACTGAAAGAAATAACCTATAACAAATTATTTCTGACCACTTTGGGGTGAGGGTGTTAGAGGAACCCCAGGCCAGGACCCCAGTTAAAGACTGAGGTATTCAGAATTAACATTTCTAATCCGTTAGGAAATAGAGTCAAAGACATCCCTTGAGTCACTTACAAGTTATACAAACCAAGCAGCCAGCTCTTCTAAGTGCAATAAATGTCTGCACCTTATTTATTGGGGGTCTTTGGTTGACTGTGGGTTACCCAGCCTTTCTATTGCCCTGTTTGTAAGAAACTGGCTTCATTTTTTCAGAGTTCAATAAACAGATCATTGAGCTGTGAATGTGGATATTTTAATTTTTTTTGTTAATATGTGTTCATCACACATAATGATCATATTCACCATAGGGAAATTGTACCTAATAAATAAATTGTGCACAATAAATCTTAATTCCTTTTCCCCATTCCGTCCCTCTTTCTTCATCTCCCCCTTTCAAAGTTCTGTTTCTATTGTAATTTGATTTTGTTGTTTCACAGTCCTACCCACGCACCATTCTCCTTCCTATTTGAACAAGTTATACTCTGCCTTTTAAGGAAGAGCAAAGGGACTGGCCAGATATTTCAGTGGACTAAAGCACCTGCTTAAGAAGGCTCAGGGACCAGAGTTCAGTCCCCTACATGTTGTGCCAGCCCCACCCCAGGAACATGGGAAATAAGACTGAGTGTGGTGGCACCTGCCTGTAATCCCATGACTTGGGAGGCTGATAACAGCAGGCTCAGTATGTATCCCATCTGTGTAGTGTGACTCTGTAGACCCTGTACTAAATTTAAAAAAAAAAAGTAAATTTGGAACATTTTCAGGTAAACAGATGCATCATGAGACCATAATCTTAAATAAAATAAACCAGACACACAAGTTTAAATGTCACATTGTTTCTCTTCTGTGAAAAATCCAAAGTATAAGTCAGAAGCAAAATGGAGGATGTTGAACATTATTTTGGAGGTCAGAAATTAAAGATTTTTTCCAGACCCAGCTTTTAGCCTTCATGCAGGTTGGCCCCTAGACTCTAGGGTTACTTCTCAGGAATTTGTTTTGTTATACTTAAATTGAAGTTAGTACTGGATTATGTGCCTTAAATTCTACCTCTTGTTGCCATTGGCCATTGATTGATTGATTGATTGCTCAAATAATTGCAATCAGGTTAATAGTAATAAAAATGCAATTATAAGAGAAACCCCATATTTTACATGTTGAAATGGTGAAGATGGGACTCATGCCTGGACATCTCTGTAGTGGTAAAGCACATCCATCACTGGATATGTGATTTGTCTACATACATTTATAGCAGTAGATGGCTTTGTTGTTGGAGTCACTCATGTAGTGGAGCCAATGATACTCTTTAGAAGCCATTGTGCTCCTGTTCACATTGCAGAAATGTGCTTCTGCCATTCGTTTCTGCCACGAGTATAACCAATACACCAAGTAGAAGGTTGGTTGCTTTCTTCGTAGTGTTTGTTTCCATTTTCGTCCCCACCCCCAAACTTCCATCACATTTTTCTGAAGAAGACCTTGGAGGGCTGTGGCGGTCCCTGTGACCACAGACCCTCCTCAGCACCTGTGGCATTCCGTCTTGAGCCATTGACTTTTTTTCGGGGGGTTCTTTTTGACTGCATAGTTGTCTCACTGTGCAGTTCAGGCTGGCCTTGATCTCACTTCTGTAGCCCAGGCTGGTCTCAAACTTGCACTGATTCTCCTGCCTCAGCCTCCCAAGTGCTGGGATTACAGGCTTGTGCCACCATGCCTGGCAGCCATTGACTTAGAATACCATTTTTTCTCCATTCAATCTTTTCATTTCTAGCTCTTGCATGGTTGAATTTTAGCAAACTAGTTACAGATGTAGCTCTGAATGGTGAGTTTGCTGCAAAGATAAAATTTCTTTTGAAGTCTAACTAGGCAATAGTTTTTATGTAAACCTAGTTTCTATTCTTTTGTTTATACTGAAAAGAAACTTAGCTTCCTCTAGAAGACTGTTGTTAGTCACAAAAAGAGAGTTGTGTGTCCATGTTTAAAAGGAAGATTTTTTTCCACAACATTCAGCCGCTTTTACTTTGCTTCCTAGCATCGTTGTTGTCTCCCACTTTGGCATTTGGAACTGAAGTTAGACTGTGTCTAAATACACAGATTCACTAATTGTAAGTGGGTAGTTATTTGGGAGATTTTGGAAAGTGAAAATAGAATGGTTATAACTATTCTCATGTCCCAAATCCCCTTGTGGTGGATATGGCTTAGATTCCCTTATTCTTTTCTTGGTTTGTTGCATTTCTTCCCTTCACTAATTTCCCAATTTCTGAGGAAGGAGTTAGAGTCTGAACTGCAAGCAGGACATTTGGAAGGAATCTGTTTTACATCTCTAATTACCTTCATCTATTATGTGAGGATTTTACTCACTTTGCCAAACTGCATTGCTATAAAGCCCATTAGA
>PVKN010024826.1:0-14338 GCA_004027915.1 Capromys pilorides | reverse complement strand
CTACTCCTAGTTTTTGAGGCATCTCCACACTGATTTTCACAGTGGTTTCACCAGTCTACTCTCCCACCAGTAGTGGAGAAGGGTTCCTTTTTCCCAAAAGCCCTGCCAGCATTTGTTATTGATTTTTTTTTATGGTAGCCATTTTTTCTGGGAGATGGTATCTCAGTTTTGTATTAATTTGCATTTCTTGGATAATCAATGTTGCTCAACATTTTTTCGTATATTTATTTGCCATTTGTATTTCTTTATCTGAGAAGTGTGTATTCAGCAATGTATATTTTATATATATACATATGTATATTATGTGTCTGTGTTAGCTAGTTATATTACCACTTTCTATTACTTCATTGAAAGGGACAGTTAGTGTTTATATTGGTTGATTAATTTTCCATGCCTATATCTGGTGATCTGAGCAACTACTTCGAAGATAGCAATATGCAATATAAAAACAATTATTAATTTCCTATCATCTTGTTTTGAAATTCTGTATCATTTTTATTGCTTTTTTATTTTATTTTATTTTATTTTTTAGGGAAGGGTTTATATGGCATTCAGGGTCTCACTACTAGATCGGACTCATAGTGATCTGCCTGCTTACAGCCTTCCAAGAGCTGGGATTATAGGCACGTGCCACCACACTCAATTGCCATCTCAATTGCCATCTCAGCATGCCCAGGGGGTTGGGCCAACATGACAGACCTGGGGATTGAACCCCTGGCCCCTGCACCTGCTTGCAGGTGCTTTAATCCACTGAGCTATTTGACCAGCCCTTTATATTGTTTTTTTTAAAGATTCTTTAAAATAAAAATAAAAGAAGAAAGGCTTATTTTACCTTCAAAGCAGTATAGTGGCTACCATTAGGTCAGATAGCCGAAGGACTGGCCAATGTCTTATATCTGTGTTGTGCCCCAGGATAGGGCTGTGTTCCAGTCTGTAATTCATACTCCTTCCTAACTAAAATTCTCCAGGGACCCTGGAGCCTATGAAAGCATTTATTCTGTGTGTCAATGGCTTTGCAGTGGTGGATTCTAGGCAAGAATCTAGGACTTTTCCTTTCACATTCTGTCCTCCAGAATTCTTCTTTTAAAAAAAAAAATGTATTTGGTACAGGATCTCATTATGCAACTTGGACTCATACCGATCCTCCTGTCTCAGCCTCCCAAGTGTTGGGATTACAGGCTTGAACCACCATGCCCAGTCTTAGTTGCTGGTTCAGTGCACACAGGAGCCAGGTTGACATGGCATATGGTGCTGGGGATCAAACATGGTCCCTGAGCTTGCCTAAGCAGGTGCTTAGTCCATCCAGAATTCTTTAGGGAAGAACAAATATGGTTTCTATGCAAGGCAAATTCCAAGAACAAAATACCGTCTAGGTGCAGACTATCCTAAATCAGTTTTTATAGCCAGACTTGGGATGGAGGCAGTATTTGGATGTTTTATTGTTCCTAAAAGTCTGTGCTTAGAATCTTGCTATAAATAAAAAGATAAACTTGGTTGTGTTCCCTGAGATGCACATTGATAGGCTACTGGGACTTCTTGGGCATTTCCCACCCATGGCCACAGCTCTACCCACAAGATCCAGGGTGCATGGTCAAGGAGCTGAGGTTCCAGACTCAAGGTGGCCTCTGCCCTTCAGGCTATCTGCTCTGTCTCCTCCTGGCCCAAGGGGAGGCCACCAGGAATAAGATGAGGTCCCATCATGGGCTGCAAAAGAGCATCTACCCCTCTTTTATTTAACAAAACAGCTTTCAAAAGAACCTGCCCCCTAGAAAGCAGTTGGGCTGCGGGGGCACAAAATTTTAGCTACACAGGACGAAAAAGTTAAAGAAATCTATTGTGCATCATGGTGACAAGTTAATAATACTATATTGTCTCCTTGACAATTGCTAAGAGAACAGCCTTTAAGGGTTCTTACCACACACAGAAAAAGAAGTATGTGAAGTTATGCATATGCTAAATAGCTCGATTTGGCCATTCTAACAGTGTGTAGATATGTCAACACACTACATTATACACCATAAATGCACAGCTGATCTTCGTAGGTTAAAACATATGCTGTATTCAGTGCTGGTGGGAATGTGGAGAAATGGGAACTCTCACACACTGTTAGTGAGACTGTACATTGGTATAGCCATTAAGAACACAGTATGGCAGATCTTGACAAAATGAAAAAGAATCTATCAGTAGGGCCCAGCCGCCCCACTCCCGAGTATGTATACCCAGAGGGAGGGAGATCAGTACGTCAAGAGGCTGTCTGCACACCCACAGGTACTGCAGCTCCATTCACAGTTCCCAACACACTGAGTCAACTAAGGTGTACATCAGCAAAGGGTGGGACAAGAACATTCACACAACGGAAGATCATCCAGCCATGGAGGGTGAAATCCTGTCCTCTGCTGCCACCTGAACATAATACGAAATTAAGTGAAATAGGGCAGGCACAGAAGACAAGAACCCCATGTTCTCATTCGGATCTGAGAGCTACCAAAAGGTGATTCCCAAATAAAACAGAACAAAGTGGTGATTATTACAAATTAAGAAGGGCAAAGGAAAGGAGATGTAGAGGAAAACTGGATTCAGGAATCGAATACAGTTAAATAGGAGGAATAAATTCCAGCGTTCTACAGTACAGTAGGATTAGTATAGTTTATAATAATATATCAACACTTTATAAAGAACCAGAAGACAGGAGGTACACAAAGAAATGATAAATATTTAAGAAAATGGTAATGCTAATTGCCCTAATTTGCCCACTATACATTGTATTAATGTATTGAATTATCATACTTGATAATAAACATGCATGATTATTGTCAATTCAAAAGAAATAACAGGGCGGGAGATTTAACGTGGTGATGGAGCCCTTGTTTGCATGCTCAAGCCCCTGTGTTTGATCTGTAGCACTGCAAAGGAAAATTAATAGAAGCATGAGAACATCTATGTCAGAGTTGGGGAAGGGAGAGGAGGGGAGAGAGGTTGAGAGCAGTATTATAGTATTCATGGGAATGGTATTCCAATCCAAGAATGAAGACCAAAGGAAAATGGGCAATATATGATATTTATGTCACTCTCATCCCCCCTCCCCAGGGACACAAAGCCATCTAGGGGACCAATCACTGTCATTCCACAATGATTCAAACCCTGTTTATTCACTGAACAAACGTGGAGTCTCTATGATCTTCCAGAGCTTTCCTAAGACGAGAACTGGAGATGTCCCATATTACACTATGCGGCAAAATCTGTCACAGTACATGATGAAAGAAATGATCTCCCATGAGTCAGTCGGCTGGGGCAGGCACCTCCATCTCTAGCTGTGCATATCCTTCCTGGGATCTCAAGGCAAAATAGATTCTAATAAACATTTGGGTGGCCCCTGGGAGCCACGCTTCCATGGGCTCTAAAAAGGTGTGGAGCTGCCATTCTAAGAACTGTATGCCAAAGAGCAAAGAGCCGGGACCACAGATTTCCGACCTGTTTGGTCTGCTTCATCCACCACCTCATCCACCACCTCATCCACCACCTCTTCCACGGCTTCATCCACTATTGCTCTCCTGAAGACAGGTGTCAAAAGCCCTAAGACAAAGTACAGTTCCCTGTCACTACTGCTCAATCTGATAGCTCCAGGCAAAATCTTTTTTAATAGCATGGACCTTTGTCAGTGTCATATAAAGTGACTGGTGAAAGAACAAGGTGCATTTTCATTTTTGCATATGGAGGAAAGACATGTAGAGGAGGTAGCAGCCTGGAAATGTGTTGCCTAGATCCATCAAAACAGAATGACTCGAAATGTCAACAGAACCAAAGCTCTCAAACTGACGAAGCAAGCAGGTGCTGCATTTGTCAGCAGGACCTGGAGCCACGTACCTGTCAACAGCAGGGCCTGGAGGATCCAAAAGCAGTTTCGTTGGAGAGCAGCCCTCCAGCCAGGGCCGACACAGGGTCTCAGAGTGGAAGCAGGAGCTCTGTACGTGGGAGTATGCCACGCCATCTCTAACGTGCCAGGCAATAAAGCTTCAGGAGAGTTGGGTTTTACTACCGAATTTTGCAACGTGCATGCCCTCAATGGCTCCCGGAGGCACAGTTCAGGTCTCCCTTTCTGTTTTATGTGAGGTGACCATATCTTTCACCGACAGCACTAGGAACAGTGTCCTTGAATGTACCAACCATAGACAGTGCTATCATTAAAGCTTGATTATAAAATCTCCCCTAAGAACAAAGGGTACAGACTGGCTTTATACAACTTCCATCAGTCCTGGATGCAACATCTCTATGGCCAAAACCAAATCCCTCACACACGGTGGAAGCATCACTGTCCATAAATGATGGCCCCCCAGCGACCTTTCCCACGGCGTCATCTGTAAGTGAATTAAAAGTATCGCGAAGGATTAAAACAATCTCCAAGTTGGTTCTGCTAGGCGATGCTGCCCTGCAAGCTAAGAAGTCAAGTAGCATAATGGGATTACCTTGTTTAATTACAGATTTGCAAAGTATCTCTTTTCAAATCCTCACTCCATAACCACAAAATACTTTTAGATGTATTTTAAGTAGCCAGTTAATTTTACAATTGAAAATGTTATATCAAAGAAAATGTTCTAGTCTATCGGTAAAGCATTCCCAGCTAACCGAGACACATGGCACAGGTATGCTAATAAGATTCATGCAGAAAAAAAAAATGGTCATTTTATGCAGATGATAATGTAATGTTTAACCAGTTAAATAATTCTCTCGCCTATTATAATAGCTGTAATTATAATAGCTGTATCATCATTAATAGCTATATAATAGCTTTACAGCTATTAACACTAGGGTACAAAATCAATTTAAATTTAGGCAGAACTTTTGTTATCATCAAAAGTTATTAAGACTCCTTGAGCCTGCTGGGCCGGCCCCGCCCCCAGGGCATGCTGAGTCAGCAACTGAGACAGGGCTCAGTGGCGCTGTAGTTTACAGCCCCTTGGGAGGCTGTAAATAGGCGGATCGCTATGAGTCCGATATAAGAGTGAGACCCTGAAGCCCTGTAGACCCTTCCTTAAAATATAAAGAAAAAAAGACTCCTTTTACATTTATTTTGATGTGTCCCCAACGCATTCTAAATAGTTCAGCTAATTAAAAGAGTAAGATGTCATCAAAGAAGCTATTCTCCCAAAACCAATAGAGCCTACAGAACTCAACTTTTTTAAGATGGAGAGAAATGTAAAATAATTTAAGATGGTTGGAAACAACCATACATCCCTGAAGAAATGTTTAGGAGATTTCATCTTTGGTGGAGTGGCTACAGATATAGATAATAATTATGTACTGCATATGTGAAGACTAATAAAGGAAAGATCCATAAGTTCCCTGGTTTTCTTCTGATTGAAAAGTTCAGGTCATGGCCAGGAGTGGTGGTGCAGACCTACAATCCCAACACCTAGGAGGCTGAAGCGGGAGGATCAGCACGAGTTTGAGGCCAGCCTGGGCTACATAGTGAGCTCAAGTCAACCTCAGATACATAGTGAGACCATGGATGAGGCCTCAGAAAAAGCAAAGCAAAGATCATAATTACAAGATATAGTTCTAAGAAAATTCCACAAAACAGCAGCCACCTCTAATAAAAGAGATCTCAGAACACATACCTTAATTGAAAGTATTAAGGTTTGAAGTTCACACGCATAAATACTTAACTTTAAGCATAAAAAAAGTAACAGCTGGGCCAGCAAGATGGCTCAGCGGTCTAATGCATCTGTTTAGGCAAGCTTAGGCGACCACAGGGAAGGTGGTTGGATCCCCGATGCCACCTGCTGCGCCAAACCCACCCCCAGGGCAGGCTGAGCTGGCCATAACAATGAAAAAAAAGTTAACAGCTAGTAATAGTTGATGTTTCAGGAGGGTTTTGTCGCATACGGGAACCACGTTTAGCTCTTTGTAGCTAACCTATCATTTGGGATGAAGTACACAATATTACCGACAACATTATTATTATTCCCATTGTACGGATGAGACACTCACGCCGCTGGACGGTGGTGGCCGTAAACTGCGAGCCTCAGTCGCCCCGAGTCTGCAGCTTGAGCGCATGCTTAGTGAACACCACACGCTTCGCCGACACAGACAATCCGAACACGCCTAATAATGGCCCGAAGCGCAGGAGTCATGGGGCAAAAGAGGCGGCGCGGCCTGAAACGCGGGAGGACAGCGGATCGACTTATTCTGTACGTGCGTTAGCACTGCAAAGCACGGGGGAAACCACGGCGGATGTGGGGCGTGGTGCTGAGGTACCCAGAATCTCCTGTAGGTTATGGATGAGAGGAGACGGCTGCCTTAGCTACCTCTTCTCTGCTGAGTGTGTGTATATACGTGTGTGTGAGCATGTGAGCATGTGTGAGTGTGTGTGTGACAGTCTCTTGCCAGAACACTATATTCTTAAACCAGACCTACATATGTAAATATTGTATAGTCTCCCTAGTGTAAGAACTCAAAAGAAGATTAATTAATTAATTAATTTTGGGAGTATCCAGAATCAAACTCAAGACCTTGCATTTTCTGCATCCTCAGTCCCTACAATTTTTTTTTAGAAGACTGACTTAAATACAAAATGCATTTAGAAGAGCTAAAATAAATAAATAAATAAACAAGGTTTATTGAAAGTGTTAATGTTTAGTTATTTGACCAATCTTACATGTCTGTCACTCTGAACAGATCTCATGACAAAAATATGCAATACAACCATTGTTAAGTTTTTGTTCAGAACACTACATTCTGAGATGGCTTTGTTTCTTCACGCACCAAGGTAGTGGGGCGGGGGACGGTGAGGCCACGCTACCAGGGACACGATGTACCGCACGCTACCAGGGACACGATGTGCCAATGGTTATGAGCAAACGGTTCCTCTTCAGCCCAGCCCTCTCCCCTGGAGGCAGCCAGGTAGGGCGGAGCCCCACAACCTAGGAGGAGAAGAAGTTACAAGGTCACAGGAACCCGAGTCCTTGACTGACCACCTATGGACAGAGTAGCCCCTGGAGACCCACAACCCGCCAATGCACATTAGGTATTGACTGGAAGAACAACGCGACCTTCACAGTGCTCGACCAAGGGGACGCTGGAGTCCCCTCTTGAGACTGCACCCTCGCCCCGACTGATAGCCTGAGAGAGGCAGAGATCGCAGCTTTAGTCACCACCCTGGCGCCCCTTCCTCCACAGTGCGCCACACTTTGGGTGCTCTGCTCAGGTCGGTACATCAGCCAAGAACAGCATTTTCCATTTTTAAAGGATTCCAGGAAAAAGGAGAAATGGAGGTGAAAGAGAAAGAAATGAAGAAAGGAGGTGGGGAAGAAGCAGGAAGGGAACGAGAAGAGCCAACCCTGCGTGCGCTCCGGAGAGCCTGGCATACCGTTAGTCCAGCCCTTCGCAGATGGGATTTCTTCTTCTCAGCTCTGCAGCCTCTGTGGTAAGAGCTGAACAAGCGGGCGCCCCGTTACACTCTAGCCTCACTTGCAGGACCCCGAGAGCCGGCGGCTCCCCCGGGGCTGGAGCGCATCGTGGTGTGCAATGCCAGTCGAACGCATCACCTCCCGGTGTTACCACGTCGGTGGTGGGGACACTGCACACCATTCTCCTCGGCATTATCCAAGAGTACAATGTCGCGTCTTCATACGCAGCCACCATGTGGCAAAATAGATCTCACCGACTTCTCTCCCTGCGCCTACCTTCCTCCAACCCTCACCACCGCCATTTGCCCTCTGCTGCCACAAAACGAGCTTCTCATTTCCCACATGTGAGTGAGACCCTGTGCCCGGCTTAGGTCACTGAGCAAAATGTCCTCACTTCTGCCCACGCTGTCAGAAACGGCAGGTTCTCCTCTGTGGAGGGCGCTCTCCCCTCCTGGCCTCTTACGCCTTCCACCTGTGGACAAACGGTGGACAGCCTGCGTCTTGAAAGCTCCGTGGAGCACTTTGTCCTCAGCTCCCACCTCCTGCCTTTATGTGACCGAGAGATACATTCCTATCTCATCGATTATGACCGCTAGCATTTCGGGTCTTGTACCCAGTGCCTCTGCTGACTGACAGAGATGTGGAGGTGCTACTCTGACCTTTTTTTTAATGTATCTTTTTTCAAGGTATGTTTCACAGAGTTGGAATCCATCCCAAAGTCATCGGAAGGGCCGGCCAAGTGGCTCAGCAGATTAAAACACCTGCGCGAAGGTGCAGGGGCCGGGGGGTTGCATCCCAGGGCCTGCCACCGGACCAGTCCCGCCCCCACAGGGCATGGTGAGATGGCAACTGAGACTGGGCGTAGAGGCGTGCACCTGTAATCCGAGCTCTTTGGAGGCTGTAAAGAGGCGGATCACTACCAGTCCAATTGAGTAGTGAGACCCTGAACACTCTATAGATCTTCCCTAAAATACAAAAAAAAAAAAAAAAAAAAAAAAAAAAAAAAAAAAAAAAAAAAAAGAAAGAAAAGAAAAAAATCATCTGAAACAGATCGTGTCCCTATATTACAGAGTAATGCTTTTTTAACTGAAATAAAATGACCACAGTAAATAGTCATTTAACTTGAGTTTCTGGAACAATTTAGACTGATTTCCAAGTGGAAACTAATCTGACTTATGCAGACCAAAGCAAAACAAATTTCCTCTTTTCAGCACACATGAGTAGCTCAGCTCCGTAATCTGGTTTTTCTTGCATCCGTCAGGATCCTGGTGGGAAGCAGATGGCACAGCGGAGCGGGGTACTGCGAGCAGCTTCGAGTAAGGAGCTGCACAGTTGCGGGAGGGGAGGGGGCATCGGTGAGGGAGAAGGGAGTATTCCAAGCAGGCAAAGACAGCAGGGGAGAGGGGCTGCCCAGGCCCCCTGGCAGGGCTCTTAAGAGAGATGCACTCTGACTACACAATGCGGTAGGGATGCATTCCGGGTCAGGCACACCAGCTCCATGTCCTTGCTCAAGCCCTGGCTCTTGTAGGGACCCCTGGGTGGGCCTGGGGTCAGGGGCAAAGTGGAAAGGTCAACCCCACACTGCCATGAGAGAGAGCTGGAAGTTTATATTTTATGTACAATAGTTCTCCCTCTAGTGAAGAGATATACTGCAGGAGACACCCCACCTCCATGGGTCCCTGAAATCAAGCCTAGCACCAAAGTCTGCATCTTCTTTTTTCTTATTCCTACACACCTATGATGAACTTGAATTTAAACAATGAGCATACCAAGAGATTAACAATAATAACTAAGAATAAAATAGAGCAGTGTCGAACACGCGCTCCCTGACTTCCAGGAGGCTGACATCTTCCTCCAGCCGACGTGGGCAAAGAAATCCTAGGCTAAGCATGCATTTAGCACACTTTGCCTACGAAAAGTCACAGCTTAGCCTAACCCGCCTTCAATGTGCCCAGAATATTTACCTTAGTCCACAGTGAGGCGCTCATCCAACGCAAAGCGTATTTTATTATAAAGTACTTAATACTATGTGCTGTTTACCAAATAGTATACAAAAAGTGGGAAACAGTGTTATGAATATATGAATATGCGTTTGACCACCATAAACTCTATAGGTCAAGGGCTTTCTTTACTGCAATAAGAGTTATATGCAAATTTTCTCTCTCTGTCTCTCTCTCTATCTCTCTCATCTCTCTCTTCCCCCTCTCACTTTTTCTATTCTCTCTTATCCTCTCCTATCCTCTCTTCTCTGTCTCTCTCTGCCTCTCTCTGCCTCTCTGCCTCCATCTCTCTATCTCTCCCTCCCTCCCCCCTCCCATCTCTTCACTGTCTTGCACCCCACTTATTGTCTAGTTACAACGTGAGATGACCGAAGTCACATCATGAGCTGCTGTGGCTCGGCGCCTTCTAAATCACGCACGCTGCTGTCCACCACAGTGTGCCTTCCCCTGATGTCTTCCACCCACAGACTCAGTGCCTTTTCCACTGCACTCTGCTCAGAACATTTGTGCTTCCAGATTCAACTGCTGACCCCACACAACCTTCATTCCCTTAATTACACTTTCAAAGACAGAAGGTTTGCTCTTCTGGTCATAGTCATCTTGGCAAAGGAGCTTTCTCTTCCCTTGCTAAACTGAAACCTTTTGCCTTCCCATTGGAGCAAGCGTGTGACGCCTTCTTGCTGGCTCGTGGGAGTTGCCAGTCACCACTTTGGAGCGTTGGGGCTCCGACGTGAGCACTGGGATTCTGTATCAGTCGATCCAAGACAGCTCCTGCGTGGCCCATGGTGAGCAGCAGGTGGAGTGTAACCGCACTGGACAGAGGAATGGCTCCCATCCCATGTGCGACAGAGCCAGGACAGCCTGAGCCTTCACCCAGCTCCTCAGAAGAGGGTGTGACTGAAACTCACGAGTCGTTTAGAGTTGAAATTTTTCTTTCAACATTTTCAGAGAACCACTAACCATGGGTAACTGAAACCACAGAAAGTGAAACAGCAAAGACAGAAACTGCATTCTTTGAGGTTTTAAGTTAATGAATTATTTACTTTCTGGAAAATAACCCTTCTGTGAGTGGTTTTTGCCATTATTAGACACCCTGATCATGGTAGCCCTTCTAAGGACAGAGGGATGCGGAGAGGCACGCTTTCCAAAAATCTGCCGGCAAGTGCACTTCTTGGATGTATTTGATCTTACTCCATTGTTACCCTGAGTACAGACCCAGGGGATCAGATTTGGAGGGTGACACACTCCAGTTAGAGATCAATTGGGAAGCAGAGCCAGGCACATGCCACCATCATTGCTTTGACGTGAAACAAATTACAATTATCTTTCAGCTGGAAAATGCAGCAATCAACCAACCATACCAAGTTCTAGCTCTTGAAAACTATTCAAAGTTTTGGGGTACATTAAGTTCCCAGACTTGAGTGCAAAGGGACCTGGAACAACAGATTTTCCTCATAACCCTCTATGCAATGATTAGTCCAACACTTCTACTGTCACCTGATAGTCTCTCATCTATTTCCTCTTTGGCTACTACTATCTCCAAAGTACATCAGAGTCTTGATAAAAGAAATAGATCTGATGTGGTATAAAATATATGCAACCCCTGAGGCACTACTTGGTGCGGCACTACTTGATATAAAAAGGCTAATGAAGAACAGCGCAGAACCAGCTACGATCCTACCAACACCTGGTGGGAGAGAAAAGCAATAGCCTCCCATCCCAAGGGACACTACCTCCATGAAGCCACTGTGGTCCACTCCAGCCACTTCCACTACGTTTGTAGAGCACATTGCCCTGCCCTTCCAGGCTTGCTCCTAACTCTTGCTTATACCTCACTTCCTCCTAACTATTGACAGATTCCCTGAAGACAGGCACTGATTGCACACCACCCTTTTCTGATATCGTATTTCATTCCTCATTGGAGAATGGCAAATATGTACTGAATCCACAAGACGGAGATATGTTAGAACCCTTCTGACATTAGGACATCGTTTGCATTTGTCATCTTCTTTGGCATCTCTTCTACATATCCTTTATGTCATTTGAAAGCAAACATATGCCTGGATTGCCCTAGCACTATTTATACTGCCTCAAATTAGACTAGTACTATTTACATCACCTCAAGTAGGAGAAAGACAAAGACTTTTAAAAAGTCTGATATGCTTTTCAAATACTTATTGTAGTATAAGTGAAGATTTGGGACCAATTTCTTTTAACTTCAAATTAGAACCACACTGATCTAGCTTTGATTTACTTTAAGGACAACAGACATGGCTTCTGGGGGGTTTGCACAAAGTATACCCAATGAGAAATCTAGATTCGAAAGGTCAGGTAGAAAAACAAATAATTTTTATGGGATGCAGTCAGAGTCCAGGAAGTGTAATTCAATCCTCAGTCTAAATATGTGTTATATCCTGAAATCAATTTGAAGGGGTCCAAAAACTGCACGTGGTGCGTGGCGGCAACAATGAGCATTGAGAACAATGAGCGCGTGGCTTCGATGAAACCCAGACCTGCTCAGTGCCTGGGCTTGGAAGCCAGGTGCACCGAAGAGCCAGAAATGCAAAGCGGGGAGGACCTGCCAGGCTGCGGTGCCAAGCCGCGCACTCACCCCCACCTCTTTGTGCACCCATTGACTCTGGCACAGGGTCAGGTCTGCTGACAGTGACTCCTGAGGAGCAAGACGTGCCCGGCACACAGCGTCAGCCTGGATTCCACTTGGCTCCAAAAGACCCCACGCCCCTGCTTTCTGTGGGTACTGGAATCACTCACATTCCGTGGAGTGCAAGGTATCTCCGGTGCCCAAGGGAGCAGGGACCACAAAGACAGCTCAGAGTGGACACTTTCTAAATTCTAACACAGGAAAACAGGATCCTGCAAACCAGAGATTGCCGAGAATAGTATTGATCCACAGTGTCCGCTTTCCCCAGAATCTATGTGCGTGTACCTCTTACATGTGTTTATGACTGCATTCTACGTGAAAGTGTTGGAGGCAGCCGAATGAACTCTTCGGACAAAATTAAGACTATTTTGCAGAATACCATGGAAGAAGGCATGGAAGGCCTTTGAATCAGCAAGAACCTCTGGGGCGTCTACTGCCTGCCAGGTTCAGTAAAAGATGGGTGAAGAAGACAGAGACCCCAAGCCCCGGTGTGTTTTCTGTCTGCCTGTACTGAAGCTGGTAAGGCACTAGAATGGGAAAGGCATCCTGGAGGAAGATGTACCACTGCGTTAGCCACACAGGACTTGCAAAGCATGCGCAGCTCATGAGGATTTGGACCTAGGCGAAGCTGCAATGAGGGAGACGGAGAAAGGAAGAAATAAAAAAAGGAAAAAATGTACGTACACACAAGATAGTAAAGCAGCTACACGGCTGGTTTCTCTTAGTTCATTAAAAAGGAAGTTTCATGCTAATATTATATGGACAAGGTATCAGGCCTGTACCTTGCACTCTGATTGTCTACCAGGAAGACACCAGTATGCGATGTATTATTGTAAATGTTCTACTGTCTTATTTTGAAACTCAGTTCCACTGTTATGTCACCTTTTTTATGTCGTCTGCTATGTTATCTTTTATTCCTCTCTAAAAAGGGGGGGAGGGACAAAAACACAGCAGCTGCTGGTTGAACACTGGCTGAGAGAGCCAAGTTACAGAGATAGGACTCAACCCCTGGCCAGTGGCCCTGTCAGCTTAGGCCTGAGGCAGTGCATCACGAGGGAAGACCATGGCAGAGTGCAAGCTGAGAGCAGAGCTCAGAGAGAAAAGAGGCAGAGGATGAGGGTCCCACAGTCCCCACCAAGGACTTGCTCTCGGTGCTGGGAGACCTCCTATGCCACCTTGGAGAAGTTCCACTAGAACACCAGCCTGGGGTCCAGGCCTGGGGGTGGGGGGTGGGGTGTAGGGGAGGCATTCTAGCTCCAAATTGCATGAGTCTAAACACAAACAGAGTCTAATGCAAAGTGTGCATACACAGTACGCACTGAAACGGGGAGGTCTCAGAATTGTTAATGGAATTTATTGAGCATCTAATTTAGTACTTAGCACTATTTTAAGCACCTGACATGTCTTTGCTTCAATTTTTCCAAGTATTATTGCTTACACTGTATGATCAATATTGCATCAATATTGCACTGGCAATCTGAGCACCTCCTTTGAAGGTCACAATATGCAATATAATAACCGTTGTTAATTTCCCATCATCTTGTTTTGAAATTCTATGCCTTTTTATTGGTTTTTTTAATCTCCTTATAATAAACTAATTATAATTTTTCTTACGTGGTCTATTATAAGTGCTTTATTTTGAAGCTTTCAAACATGAGGCAAATAATATTTTAAGCCATTGTAAGTAATATTTACCAAAAGTCTACAGAGCACAAAAAACAATGCTACTTGATTCTGAGAGAAGATAAAGAAAAAATACAAAGCATCAGCTACTTTTTCAAAAGAGTTTCTAGCCTACATCAAAACATAGATGCCTAACCACAAAAAGTGTAAAAGCAACTAGGAATTAATGCAGGAAAACTATTTGCATAAAAATTAAGGGGAGGAAAATGGGGGTTGTTTTAATGGAAATAAGAGTTTTGGATCAGGTGTTTTAAAGCATTTGCTGGGGAAAAATTGTAAGATAATTATAGGTAAGGAAAATGGACTATGGATAAGAAAGTGGTTTAAAACTGTAAACAAATCACAGAAGGAAAGATTGAATATAATAAGATGATTAGTGTAGCTCACCTATTGCAGCACCTGACCAGAATAAAATGGGCAGTGATGAACGTCGGTTTAGGCTCCTTCCTTCTGTGACTAAGAATCTTGGTTTCAGGAGACAGAAAATGCAACCACGTTTGCTTTAAACCAAACAGGGTTATTTATGGGCCACTGACAATAGCCGCCCAGTCCCAAACCCACCTCTCCATTTTCCAACATGTTTCCTC
>PVKN010024825.1:0-14308 GCA_004027915.1 Capromys pilorides | reverse complement strand
GTAGTACTTAATACATGGTAAATGTTCAATAAGACCATTAAACGTATTAGTTACTCTTACATGAACTATTACCATCACAATTATGTTTGTCCTTATTAGCAGGGGTCATAGCAACCCTACAGTAACAAAAATGAGCTCAATAATCAAGATCAGGGGGCTGGAGAGATAGCTCTGTGGCACAAGTACCTTCCTGGCAAGTGCAAGGTTGTGAGTTTGAACCCCAGTCCTGGGAAAAAAAAAAAATCAAGATCAGTTTTAACCACTGCAGAAAACAGGAGGTTAACACCTCCTTTATTTAGGGTTTTGGACTATCACAAAAGCAAAAGACAATATTGCAAAGGAAAATTAATAGGCTTAGGCCGGCCAAATAGGTAAGCAGACTAAAGCTCCTGTAAGCAGGCACAGGGGCTGAGGGCTCGATCCCTGGCCTGCCTGCTGCCAGCCCCCAGGGCACACTGAAACAGCAATTAAGACTGGGCATGGGGTCACTTCTCGGCCTCTTGGCTAAAATCAAGTAAAGACTGGGCATGGTGGCATAATCCCAGCTCTTGGGAGGCTGTAAACAGGTGGATCACTACAAGTCCAATCTAGTAGTGAGACCCTCAATACCCTGTAGACCCTAAAATATAAAAAAAAATAGGCTTGACTATATAAAAATAAAAATTTCCAAAAAGCCAAAACATATTATAAGTGAAAAGGCAAATGACAAAACATACCTACAATATATAAAATGTGTATGTTCTCATTCCATAAATACTAAACAAAACAATGAAAAAAACCTTGAAAGTCCTTATGCTCTAAGAGCATTTGATGCACATGTAGAATACATAAAAATGTATCTTTTTTAGGGGCCAGCCTGATAGCTCAGTGGACTAAAGTGCCTGCTTAGACAGAGCACAGGGGGATACGACTCCACCCCTGGGGGCAGTGAGACAGAAATTGTCTCAATCTCAACTGCCAGTTCACCAGGCCCCAGGGGCAGGGCCCGCACTGTGATCCTGGGGATTGAATCCCAGTCCCTGTGTTTGCCTAAGTAGATGCTTCAGTCTGCTGAGCTATCTGGTCAGCCCCATTCAAAATTTATCTTGTTGCTGAAATTATTTAAAATTTTATCTCTCATCCCGGGTATAACAACTACAGCACAGATAGTTCTTTCATTCATCTATACATCTCCAATTCTTACGCAAAAATGCACAACTGTAAAGCTTAGTTGAGTCAAAGAACACAATGGCTCTTTCCATTCTTTTTGTCTTTTTTCTTTTTTTCTACAGGGCCTTACTACGTAACTCGTAGTGATCCACCTGTTTCCTGCTGGGATTGTAGGCTCACTTCACCATGCCCAGACTCCATCTCCGGCTCAGCGCTTAAGAGTAGCGTGGGCGCAGCAGGAGGGGCCAGGAACCGAACTCTCGCCCCTGCACTTCCCTAAGCAAGGGCTTAATCCGCTGAGCTATACTGCTGGCCCTCACAATGGTTCTTTTAAGGTAGACTCCACCAAACTGAACCATGAATAATTCTGCCCATGGCTCAATCACTGTGTTGAGGCATCTGGCCTCTTTATTCTGATCTGTATGCTGATGGATCCCCTCCGTAAACAGAGAAGTCAATCAATACACGTTCTTCCCAGCATGATGAGGTTTTATACCCATCCAAACTATCATAAACTGAACATTAGTTGAAAATGCATTTAATATGCCTGACATGGATCAGTCAGGCATGGGGCGGGGGGACCATGCCTGTAATCCCAGCACTTGAAGGCTGAAGCAGGAAGATCACTGAAGGCCAGCCTGGGCTATATAGTGAATTCAACAGCAGGCTGATCTATCTCTCTCTCTATCTCTCTCTCTCTCTCTCTCTCTCACACACACACACACACAAACACAGTGTACAGTTTCACCTGAACATATCTTGCTTTCACACTACTATAAAGTAAAAATAAAAAAATTAAACGTTAAACCTTCATTACATTATGAAAGAAGACTATGGCAAGCCGCTCCTGGGGAAGTGTCACCTCTTCTCGGTGCTCAGCTCTTGGTCCTACAAATCGATATCCTGGGAGTCAAGACTGAGAAACCTGAACCACTGCAAAGCTCTGACAACCAGATGACCCAAGAGACACCTACCACAGGCAAATCCCCATCATCTTCCTCCTCCTTTTCTGGTTTTGTGGTAGAGATAGCTGTCCAGCTCACATCGTCATCAACAATCCGCATTCTAAATGGGAATAAAATGATCAAAAAGGAAAAGAACATTTATTTATTTGTTCAAAGGTGATACTAGGGGCCAGAGAGATAGCTCAGTGGTCTAAAGCGCCTGCTTAGGCAACTGTAGGGTCCACGGTTCAATCCCCAACACCACATGCTGCGCAGCCCCAACCCCAGGGCAGGCTGAGCCAGCTATAACATAAATAAGGTTTAAAGGTGATACTAAAATAATAATAATGGTGATACTAAAAATTCTGTATGGTCCAGTCTTTGCTTATCCGGACCATTTTAGCCCTGGCACTTCCTTCTCATTCATTTTTGCTGGTGACTGAGACAAGTCACTTATCATGTCAGTTTTCACAAATTCAGCTTCATCCCTCTGTTAATCTACTTTTCTTCCTGTCCTTTATCTGGAGAAATATAATAAATTCCTTAGATGTATCTTCCTTGCCTACTCACCCTAATTCCAGGAGAAAAAATCCTGCACCATATGCTTGCAATACTTTCATTGTATCTATCACAAAATGAAATCAATTAGTTCTATAAGTAGTTGTAATAAGCTTGTACTCTTATTAAACTATAATCTCCAGCAAAAAAATATTAAGCATCCTTATTCAGAGAAGCACTGTGGATACCCTGCAGGAACTGGCACAGGAAGCAGTCTGCCCCCCACATGGATGGCTTCTGAGTCCATGGATCTAATCAGCCACAAATTGAAAATATTCAGGGAAAAAACGTTATCTATATTAAACAGGTACAGACTCTTGTCATTATTCGTAAGATAATACAGTACAACTCAGGACAGAGAATTTATATTGTGGTAGGTACTATAAATAAACATGATTTAGAAGATGAGTATGAGTTATACATAAATGCTATGCCATTTTATATAAGAAACTCCAGTATCCATATTTTGGGACCCTGTTCTTAAATTACTGAGGGTCGACTATATTTCAATAAATATTTGTTATATGGATGCATTATGATATAAAGTCATTACATAAAAAGCTAAAACACTTAAAAAATCTGATCACAACAAGCACTTAATATGGTTATAATTTGTGTCTAGAAGTCCTTCCAAAGCTTAACGCAGTCATGGGGGAACCAGCTTTTCAGAGGCAGCTGAATCTAGGCTTTGTGGCTGATTCACGGTCCAAAGCTGGGATTAAGAAAAAGGCTCATGGGCTGGCCAGATAGCCCAGCAGACTAGAGCGCCTAGTTTAGCAGGGCGCTGTGGCCGGGGCTCAATCACCGCCTGTAATCACAGTGTTTGGGAGGCTGAAAACAAGAGAATCACGAGTTCTACCTATGTGATGAGATCCTGTACACCCTGTAGACCCTGTCCTAAATTCATAAAATGAAAAAGGCTCATGTTGTTCCTCTCTGGTGTCAAGTATTTTGACTCAACAATGAGCAAAAAGTAACTAAGACAAATGTAACAGTACTGCTCCCACCATGCCCCAACTCCATCACCAGCCCAGCGCGCCCTGGGGGCGGGGGCCGGTGCAGCATGTGGTATCAGGGATGTAATCCCAGTCCCTGCGCTTGCCTAAGCAGGCACTTAGTCTACTGAGCTATCTTGCCCGCCTTTGCACCCTCATTTTAAACATCAGGAAAATTAGACTCAGAATGATAAACTATCCTACCAAGGCCACACAGTCTACAGAGGCACCGCTAGGATCCAAACGCTGATCAGTACTGTCCAGAGCTCAAAATGTTTGTACTGCATGCACTACCTCCAAAATATCCACACAAGTCAGAGAGGAAGAACAGAGCAGGAATAAAGAAAGGTCCAAACCAGCCAAGAAAAAGAATTAGTTCTTTGGAAGTTTCTGATTGTACTGGATGTTTCCTAGAACCGCCTATACCAAAGTACCACAAACTAAGCGACTTCAAATGATAGCGATACATTTCCCTCAGTTTTGGAGGGTAGAGGCTGAAATCAAGTCCAAATCAAGGCATCTACAAGGCCATGCTCCATAAAAAACCTGCTGGAGCTGTTCTTTAGACATAGCGTCTTGCTAAGTCACTAAATTGCTCAGGTTTTGCTCAACCTTGTGCTCCTCCTGCCCAAGCCTCGTAGTTGTATAAGGCTTACAAACCTGTGCCACCAGGTTCAGCTTTTTCCTTCCTCTTCTAGCTCCTGTTAGCTTAGGCCAACCTTAACTGTGGCAGTAGAAATTTAATCCAGCTTCCACCTATACATGCAGTTTCTCTTTTAAATGGACAGTCATCCACTTTAATCAAGTATGGTCTCATTTTTGTCTTTTATTTTTTTTATGGCCCGCTCAGCCTGCCCTTGGTGATGGTGGTGGGGGGCTGGCTGGCGCAGCATGTGGTGCCGGGATCGAACCGTGGTCCCTGCGGTTGCCTAAGCAGGCGCCTTAGACCCCTGAACCATCTCGCAGGCCCCCGACATTCTGACATTTTGAACAGCCAGGTATTTGGGGAAGGAGAGCACTGGGCTGCTAAATTTTCTCACGTGAAAACTGGTAACAGTAACAACTAAATGTATACATGTTTCAAGTCCTTAAAGATGTCTGGCACACAAGAAACGTATAAACGTCAGCCGTTACGGTCAGCAAGAGTAGTAGTAAGAGGACGTGTTTTTGGATCTCTGATTTAAGATCAGCGTCCTGGGGTCTGGGAACTGCAAGCGCTGAATCTGCACCCTAAAGATCCGAGCCCAGGGGCTTTCAATTAGATTCATTGTTTTCAGGGCACGACAGTCGACCTGTGCGAGCGTCTACAAAAGCGGGAAAAGAGTAAGGAAGGAAAGTTCCGGGCGGGCGTGAACCCTCGGGCTGCGCCGGGAGGGAGCCCCGAGCCGAAGCCGCAGCCTGGGCCGGAGCGCGGGCGCCAGGCCGGGGCGGGAACCGCGCAGCGCGCACCTCGAGCGCGGCGGGCCACGCAGAGCCGAGCCGGCGGCCGAGGGCGGAGCTGGAGGGAGGGGCGCGAGGGCCGCAGACCCCGCCCCGCCGGGCGCACTCACCCCTTGCCGCCGGCCCCTCCTGGCTTCGGCCGCTTTTTGCGCCGCTTGCGACCGGACGCGGGTCCCCCGTCGACGCTGGCATCTGTCCCGGACAGGTAACGCTTCAGGTACTCGGCCTTGGAGAGCAGCGGAGCTGCCGCCATAGCAGCACCGGAGGTGAGAAGACAGCTCGGCGTTGGGGACAAAATTCTTGAACGCGAAATGTAAGCCCGTGGCGGGAGAGGCGGGGCCGGAAGCGGAAGTGGCGGAGATTGCGCGGAAGTGTCAGAAAGCCGAGCGACACTCGCTGGTGACGCGTTGGGTAGCCGGCGGGGGACGTTGGCACCTCCGCAGTCCAGTCTGAATCTTAGAACGAGGCGGTCGTCCAACATTCTTGACGCTGACCCAGTTTGCCCCCGCCCACAGCGGCTTCAGATCGCCGGTGTAACAGATTGGCGGCTGGGGGAATGGGGAGAGGGGTTAGATTTTTGAGTCAAGGCCTCGCTGTGTAGCCCAGGCTGGCCTCGAACTCGCGATCCTCCTGCCACAGCCTACGTAGTGCTGAGATGGCAGATGTGCGCCATGCATTTCCCACCAGTACAGCTGCCAGCAAGTTTTATGGTTTGTTTTTTCTAAGGAGAGGAGGATAATAAGGGCGTCCAACTCAGAATGGTTATGAGGACAGAGATATTACTGTATCATGCGCTTAAAACACTTGACACAAGTTATGCTTTTTTATTCGTATAAACAGCGTTAGGTGGATGGGAATAGCTTTCTGGGTACACTCACAAGAGGCGGCCAGGTGCTTTAGTCTGCTGAGCTATCTGACTGGCCCCAAGTGCACAGATTTTCGTGTACCAGAATTAAAACTCAAGACCTCGTGCTTGCCACACAGGCAGTGTGCCGCAGAGATATATCCCCGGCCCCACAGCATGATTTTTTTTTTTTAAATTTCTTAATGTATTTAGTACAGGGCCTCACTACACAGATCTGACTGGTAGTGATCCTCCTGTTTTCAGCCTCCCAAGCCCTGGGATTACAGGCCTGCACCACCACAAAGTCTCAGTCACTGTCTGAGCTCATCCCAGAATCAAACCCAGGTCCCCGAGTCTGCCTAAGCAGGCCCTTTAATCAGCTGAACTATGATCCGCCTGTGCAGCATAAATTTTTAATGACAGGGCTACTACACTGGATGGCTGTAGCACAGGCCAACACCACAAAGCAGCCTGTGTCTGAGGGCTTGTGAGAGACACTGGGTGAAAAAATTGGGTTTCACCACTTGGGGACCCCACAGTTCTCCAGTAAGGAACCCTGACTTGGTTTCTAGTTCACTTTGGTGTAGCAAATGTCAGTGGGCAGCTGGAAAGGTTCACAGATCTGCTCCAGTGAACATCCTGCCGCCCTGTTGGCCCCCACCGGCCCGGATGCTGCCTATGTCTGTCTTCAGTTCCTCTCTACCTGTTGACAGCCTCAGCCTGACAATACCCCAATGCATGTCCCAACTCCATCCCCGAGGGCCCTTACGCAGGATCAGATGAGTATGTGCTTGTTGGACAGGCTCAGCTTTGCCCTTGCCCTGTATTGCAGCTAAAAAAAACATGTACAGTAATCATGGGCTTCAGTTCAAAACACCCAGACCTGACCTAGGTTTGAAGCCTCCCCCCAAAACTATAAATCCTTCTGGAAATTACCTAACCTCTTTTAGGCTGTTTCCTTATAAAATGAGGATGATTTGCAAACTTTTCTGAGAAAGAATCTAAAGCAGAAACAGGAACTTTAGAATTTTTGTGAGAACTCTATAAGAAATTACATTCCACCCTTGACAACTCCATCCTCACAAAACTTGTGCAAAGTGATGCCTCTAGTGTTCCCATTTTATAGACCAGGAAAGAGAGGTACTAGAGATGCTCAACTAAATTCTGAGGTGGACACACAAATACTAGCTCTTTTCACGGGTGAAAAGTGCCATTTGCTATAAAGAAAAGTATATCAAATGTTCTTAAGAATAAACCCAAGGAGTTTTAAATATCACTATGCTAAATTTAAGCATAGGCTCCTGTTCCTGCACTGTGCCAACAGGGCAACTGACAAATCCCAAGTGTACAGACAGACAGTGGGACTGGGCAGCAACACGTCTCGGCATAACTGAAGTTTTCAGTCAGCCAGGTCAGTTGTCCCTCATGCCTCTCCCCACCTCACAAACTCATGATGGGTATGTACATCCAGCACCCACCAGGGCTCACAGGGTTAACGTACTTACCTAGCATAAAGTAGGAGGTACCATCTTAGAAATGGACATTATAGTCACAAAGCTATTACTGAATCTACATGTTCTTGGGCAGGCACTTCTGACTGTCTCACTTTCCTTCACCTTAGAGCAGGACTTTCCTTACTTTATTACCTACATGTGCTACTTTCAGTGCCCTAAACGGCTCAATCTAAAACAAATGATCCATCATCTGGAGAGGATTATGTACTTTGCACCAGGTTTTATTAGCCATGTAATATGTTAACTATAGGACAAGACAGTTAACAGATACAAGCTCCCATCCTAACAGACTTTGAGAAATGAGAATGAGTTGAGAAGTGCTCAAGGAAATGTTCTGGAACCGGGGAGATAGCTCAGCAGCATAAGCACCTGCCTGTAAAGGACAAGGTCCCATGCCAGCTCCAAAGCTGGGCATGGTGGCACAAGCCTGCAATCCCAGCACTAGGGAGGCTGAGATAGCAGAATCACTGCAAGTCTGAATTGCGTGGCAAGACCCTGAAGCAAAATAAATAAAAAATGGGCTGAGGAGATAGCTCAGTGGTCTAAGCACCTGCCTGGCAAGCACAAGGACCCAGGTTTGATCCCTGGTACCACATTCCAGGCCAGCCCTAGAACCCCAGGATTCAGTGCCAACCACTGAAACTGGGAGTTGTGGCACATGCCTTTAATCCCAGCACTAGGGAGGCTAAAACAGGAGGACCACAACAGTCCAAGCTGCGTAGTGAGACTGTGTACCAAATAAGTAAATAAAAGATTTTTTTTTTAAAGACAAAGAATGTTCTAAAGTAAACCACTGTCGTTGAGACACCCACCCTGCCTTGCATTTCTCCACAGCACTGATCACCATGTGACACGCTCTGGCCCTGTCAAAGACTAGAAAACACTTTCCTGGTTTTTTTCCAGTCCACCCTCCAGTCCTCAGGCTGTGCAGTTTCAGAAACTCAGGATTATCACTTCAAGCAGCAGGATAGAGCCTGGCAGTCATAAACCCGAGTACCATCTTATTCCTTCACGGTGGGAAACGGGCCATCTTCACAAAGCAAATGTGCCCCTGGGAAAATCCATTCAAAAGACCGAATGAAAGATTAGAAAGCTGTCCAACAAACTCAAATGCTCAAGTCAGTTGGGAACACAGCCAGTGTCTTAAAATAGAATACCTGCACATAAGAAGCCTGATTAAAGTCCTGTAGCTTTAAAGTTCATGAGTTACTTGCTGAGTCTGTAAACTTCTTAAAATACCTCATTCATAAAACACCTTACACAAGAAAAATTAGGCATACAGGTATGGGAACTAGTCCTAAAAGACAGTGACTTCAAACCCAAGATGGACAGGTATATGAAAGCATAGCCTTAGGAAACAGGTACCTTTGAGGCAAAGAGGAGGCAGATTTCCAAATGCAGAATGACCAAAGAGAAAATCAGAAGGTAAGGAAGGGGGTGCAAGAGCTGGTCCTCTGGCTGTAAGCCACAGGAATGGCGACATTTCACAAGCAGAAAACGACCCGAGACCTTGGTGTTAGCAGCAGGACTGCCACGCCACCTTGATGGTAGCCCAGCGAGATGCTTTGCGCTGAGCAAGTGCCCTGCAGCCAGCAGGGCAGGTGTCAGCTCCTGGCCCTGGGTCCCCAGCTTCCTGTACGCTACAGCACAGGCCTTTAATTGCAGTTCAGTGTCTGGAAAGATCTGCCTGAATGTCCACCTGTGAGCGACCGCCTTGCTGACCGCTGTCGTTGAGACACCCACCCTGCCTTGCATTTCTCCACAGCACTGATCACCATGTGACACGCTCTTCTGCTCATCCGTTTTCTTCACCAGCTTTTAAGTGCCATGGAAGCAGACTTACTTTGTCCACTGTTCTGTGACATGCCTGGCATAAAGTAGGCAGCAAACATCTTTATGAATGGACAAATTAAATGCTAGCTGCAATCCCCAAGGCATTGCTCCCATTGGGGAAATTTTTCTTTAGGAGACCAAATTCCAGTAGCACAATATCCAACCAGACAGTGAAATGAGAGACCAGTGTTGTTTGAAACCCATCATTTTAATGACTTCTTCACCTGTGCTGACTTCTCCCCTCAGAATTCCTTTGAAAAGCCAGGGCTTTGTATGCCCGAAACCAACTCCCAAACCCCACCTTTAACTGCTTTTCATCTTTGCCAGCTTCAGAGTTCCAAGCCTAGATGACAGAACACTGGAGGGACAGGAGTTGACGGAACAAAAGTGATGATGACACACTCCATGTGCATTTCTGGGTTTCTTCTCAGACCAATTCAAAACCTCCAAAATAAGGTCAAGTAACTCACCGGCTTGCACTTGCACAAGCTCTTTAGAAAGTCTTTCTGGATCTCTGACACCAGCCAGGTGTCCCCGCCATGGGGAAAGGGTTGAGAGGACACGCCCAGCTTGACTCCAACGGTGATGAACAGCCCTATGGTATGAACTGGCTGTGGGCAGCCCAGCACTACCGCTGAGGGGACAGGCCAGCCTCGTAGCCCTCTGTCTTCATGTCATTGAGCCCCAAGTCCTCATTCTGGTCGAAGGTGCGCTCATAACGCTCCACCTTCATCTCTGGATCGTCATCTGGCGCGTACACGTTCTGCAAGGCGAGGACACACACAGTCAGTGCCGGCGGCTCCCTGCCACACCCCTGCACAAGACAGCTGCCAACCTCTCCTCTCCTGAGAACTCCATGAGTTGTGTTCCCAGTTTTTATGAATTTTCAATCCCCAGTGGCCAGGCTGACCCAGTGGACAAGAGAATGAATAGGACAGCCCGACCCTAGACGAAACCACACAACTGTTATGCTAAAGCATTTTATACCTGCATTTTTCTGAGAAAAGTGTGGCAATGGCCTTAACCATGGAAAGAACTTACAATAGCTTTCACCCATAATAAATGCTCAATAAATGTTAAAGTTACATCAGTCACTAAACTATCTCTACAGGCCTCTCAATTTTCCTATCTCAGCCTCTGGAGAGGTACCATTTCTTCTCATTCCACAGTCAAACTTGGCAGAATAAAACCCCAGACCTTGATTAAAGAGGCCAGGAAACAGCCTCAGTTCCTTCTTCACACACACTTAAAATCCCTCCCACTGTCCCTCCTTTCTCCCTCATCCCTAGCTTCCACCACAAAGGCAGTCCACTCAGCACCAAACTGTCAGTTTCTAAGGAAACATGTCTGCAGCAGATCAAAACACTGATTTCCTGCGAATACCTGGGGAGGGCTGTCGTACCTGCAAGTAACTGTTTCCTGTTGGGTCGTTCATGATGAAGTGGGCCTTGATGCGACCCTCGATGATCTACAGGAGAGGACATAAGCAAACACTACTTAGCCCCTGCTACAAAGAGGCTGTGACTGCCAGCCCAACTTATCCTGCAGAATCCTCAGTTCAAGAATTAGAGGGGCTGGGGATGTAGCTCAGCGGCATGACACCTTCTGGCAAGCACAAGGTCCTGAGTTCTATTCTTAGCACAGAAGAAAAAAAAAATGGCAAAAACCAGGTACCTTCTACTTCAGTGAAGTAGAAAGGATCTCCTGTATGGTCTGTTCAAAAGCTATTGAAGAAGTGATTCAACATCCTCATCTCATTCCTGCTCCAAATGGCCAACGACTGTTTTGGTTACTCTGAAGAAGTTACCACAGCAAACTATGGGCTGGGAGACACTGGCCCCGAGAGCAGAGAAGTGAAGGAGACTGAGTGTGTAACTTACTGGAAGTAAGCATCTTCCCACACAGTCCTCAGAACACTGCCAGCCCAGGACAGAAAGACAAACAGCCACTGACGGGGATCTGCCCAGCGAAGAGAAAAGCCCTAGCAATGCTGGCACTGAGGCTTCAGTGAGGCTGCCTCAGCAGGATGGCCACGCCAGCACCCTCTTCAGCCAACACGGTTCACCCCTCCTGGGGTTTCAGTCCTCACGCTTGTAAACAATCAGTGATTACCAGATGTCTGAACCCAGACCCCTAACACTGAAGGACAGAAAATCAAATGAAAGGCTGGCGAGCTACGTCAGTGGTCTAAGCACCTGCCTGGAAAGCACTAGGACCCAGGTTCGATCCCTGGTACTACATGCCATGCCAGCCACCGAAACCAGGCATGGTGGCTGTCTCAGTTACTCTTCTCTCATTGCTGGGACAAATATCTGACACTCAAAATGAAGGAAGGAAAGGTTTATTTAGCTCACAGTACAGGTTTTTGAGTCCATACTCAGCTGGCTCCAAAGCAAAGAGGCACATGGCAGAGAGCAACCTTTCATGGTGATGATAAAGAGCAGAGAGAGGGCCGGGGAGATAGCTCAGTAGAATAAGCGCTTGCCTGGCAAGTGCAAGGTCCTGAGTTCAATCCCTGGTACCACAAAAAAAATAAAATAATTACAAATAAACAAGTAGGGCACATACAAACTTTCTGCCCTGGTCTGGCAAGATGGCTCAATGGTTTAAAGTGCCTGCCTAGGAAAGTTTAGGCAACTGAAGGGACCGAGGTTCGATCCCCAGCACCACATGCTGTGCCAGCCCTACCACTCCCAGGGCAGGCTGAGCCGGCCATTATATATATACATATATATATCAGAGAGCAAAAGGAATAGCAGCAACAGTGGCAACAGAGAGCAGGTCTGTCTCCCTTATGTCGCATGCAAGCTATCCGCCCCAGGCTCGGTGCAGTATTCACACCCATAATCCCAGCAGCACACACACACACACACACACACACACGATCCCAGTGGTTCATGAGTTAATTACAAACTCTAGAAGTCCTAGCCATGACTGCATGAGGCTTTGAGGGGACAACTAGACACAAACCATAACAGTGATGCACGCCTGTAATCCCAGCACTGGAGAGGCTGAGACTGGAGGATCACTATGAGTCTGAACCGTATAGTGAGACCTTGTATCAAAGTAAAATAGAAAAGAGAAAATCAATTGAGTTTAAAACAAAGGTGAATGGAGCTGGCCAGAAAGCTCAGCAGACTGTAGTGCCTGCTAAGGCAGAGCATAGCAGCCAGGGCTCGATCCCCAGCATGCTGTGCTGGCCCTGCTCCCAGAGCAGAGACAGTGATTGAGACTGGGCATGGTGGTGTGCCCCTGTAATCCCAGTGCATGGGAGGCTGAAAACAGGAGGATCACTGAGTCTCATATACATGGTGAGACCCTGTACCCAATACATTAAAAATAGAATGCTATTTGTGTGTGTGTGTGTGTGTATACATATACATATACGCATATATATTCATATATACATATGTGTATATATACATTTGGGAGCAGCCCAACTGCTCCAGAATGCTAATGGAAAAAGGTATTAGGAAGATAGGCAAACACCAGGGGAAAAAAAATTCTTAGTAAAAACATTTAATAAAAATGAAAAACTAGTGAAAGGTTGAAAAACAATGTTGAAGAAATCTCCCACACTAGAGTAAAATGCCAAGAAACTGAAACTGGTATTAAAAAAAAAAAAGTAAATTACAAACAACCAAACAAGTAAGTCTACCATCTAAAAGACAGAACAGGGGGCCGAGGAGATAGCTCCGTGACACAAATGCCTGCCTGGCAAGTGCAAGGTCGTGAGTTCAAACCCCGGTCCTGCCAAAAAACAAAACGAACAAAAATAAAAGACAGAACAGGGCAGACCAGATAGCTCAGTGGACTAACGCACCTGCTTAGGCAGAGTGCAGAGGCGTGGCGTGGCGTGGCCTGCCCCTGCCCCTGCCTCTGGGGCACACTGAGCCAGTGATTGAGACTGGGCATGGTGGCCTGTACCTATAATCCCAGCACTTAGGAGGATGAAAACAGAAGGATCACTACAAGTCCAATCTAGTAGTGAGACCCTGAACACCGTATAGACCTTCCCTTAAAAAAAAAAAAAAAAACACAGACAGAACAGAAAAATCAGGACAGCAAGTGTCTTCAAGGGAGTAATTCGGGAAAGCTCCCTAGCTTATCAGAAGCTAGTGAGCACAGTGACGCACACGTATTTTCCAGATTGAAAGAAGCCACCAGGGGGCCGGCGAGATGGTTCAGTGGTCTAAAGCGCCTGCTTAGGAGGGCTCAGGCAACTGTGGGGACTGCAGTTCGATCCCCGGCACCACATGCTGCGCCAGCGCCACCACCAGGGCAGGTTGAGCCAGCCACAAAGTGAATAAATAAAAGAAACAAACAAACACAACAAGCAAACAAATAAATAAATTTTAAAAAAAAAGAAAGAAGCCACCAAGTACTTAGCACAGTGCTTGAAAACTGATCCATATGAAGGCACAGCCTCAATTTCAGAGGACAAAGGGAACAGAAAAACAGATCACATAGGGCCAGCCAGGCAGCTCAGATTAAAGCGCCTGCTTGGTAGAGCGCAGTGGCCAGTTCGAACCCTGGCATGCCGAGCCGGCCCCACCCACAGGGCACACTAAGATGGCAACTGAGACTGGGCGTGGTGGTATGCACCTACAAAACCAGCTCTTGGGAGTCTGAACACAGGCATATCACTAGAAGTCTGATCTACGGGGCACCCTGTGACCCTGTACTAGATACAGGGGAAAAAAAAAAAAAAGATCACAGACTCCTCAAAAGCCAAAGTGAAAAACAAAGCCAGTACAGCTACGTCTGCTAATTTCTGATGAGAAACTTCCTTCTCACCTACAGTTCTAATTCCAGCCAACAATCATCTACTATGTGGGTAGAATAAAAAATTTCCAAGTATTCCCAACACTCTAGGAGGCTGAGACAGAAGGATTACAAGTTTAAACCCATCAAGATCCTGTCTTAAACATTTTAAAAGGGCAGGGAATGTAGCCCTGAATTCAATCAAAGAAAGAAAGAAAGAAATTTTCAGACACAGGTCCTAGATACTGTACTTCCCATATATTCTTT
>PVKN010024824.1:0-14321 GCA_004027915.1 Capromys pilorides | reverse complement strand
TGCAAAAACTGAATGAAAGAAAAGGTCAAGAGAGAAGTAAAAACTAGTCCCTAAATACTCAATACCCTACCAAAGCTTTGGTATTATTTTGCATGGTCCCAGAGGAGAGAACTAGTATGAGTGAGGTAGAGATTACATAAACAGACATTAAATTCAACAAGAAACTCAGTGCCTATTCTTCATGTCAGATTCTTGCTGGTGAAGAAAGTTTGTGGTTCCTAATTGGAAGAAAACAGAGAGAGGGAGACAGGGAGAGAGAAATACTTTAATGCTTAGATCTGACCCAAATTATAGTATATGTCTTCAAAGAAATGGTGAATTTTATGGCACTAAATGTGAGCAGACAGAATGTAGACAACCTCTTTCAGCCGTTCTCTCAAGAAGGTTTACAGAATAACCAGAGAGTTATTTGGATGATCACTCTTACGATCTGATGCTTTTATCTCCCCAAAATTCACGATTCGCAATTCTAAACTCCAAAGTGATAGCAATACAAATAGGGCCTATTGGGAGGTAGTTAGATCACATGATGTTAGCTCTCATACAAGGGATTGGTGCCCTTGTTAAAGATATCCCCACGCCTTCTCTTTTGCATAAGGTTACATAGTAGAAAGGTGCCATCATTGAGCCAGAAAAGTGACACTGAATCATTCAGAACATTAATCTTAGATTTCCCAGACCTCAGAACCATAAAAAATAAATTTATGGTTTTCATGAGTTCCCTGTTCCATGTATTTTGTTTTAATAGGCCAAGTGAAGTTAAGGTCACCGAACCCCAACATTCTGTGTTTTCCTGAAAATGGCAATTCATAAGTGGCAGGGTAACATTGTCATGCTCTTGATGACTTTGTTTGGGAGAGATGAATATGAGTTCCAACCCTAACTGTAAACATGGCCAACTGCATCTGTAAAGTTTGGTTTCCACCACTTGTAAAATAAAGATTGTAATCTCCTACTACTTTGTAAGAATTCAGTCAAATTCTTCTGAGCATGGCATATTAATAACATCTCCAAGTAAGACAAAGCAGGTCTTCTTCTCTCGTTTGACAACTCTGGCCCTTTTATAGATGCATCTAATGATGAATTACATGCTGTGTTTTATTTCATTTTGATTTGTTTTTGTAAGAATGTGAGAATTTAACACAGACGGCAAATTCTTTCAATAAAGAATAATCCCTAAGGGAAAACATTGGCAGTTGTTTGGGTGCCAGAGAAACCTGTCTGCGTGTCTTGAATCTGGAGCCTGTTCTATGGATAAATCAGCCCCAGAATTCCCAACACCTGCTCCATGGGCAAAGAGGATGTCAGGTTTGCCTTTGGAATTGGGCACAGAAACTGCTAGGGAATAAAACGGAAGACTGAAGGGAGCATACAGTTCTCTGAATGTGCTATAGGAACAGAGTACCCAAGACTTCAGGACGTCAAGGACCTCAAGGCATTATTTAGTCCAGCTCTGTGTGGTGTCCAGCTTCATTTCCTTCTACCTGTGTATGTGGTGAGGCTAAGTAGGAATTGTCCCACACCTGGGCAAGGAGAGCTGGGTGTCCAGCTACACTGTCAAGCTGACTACAGTCATGTTCAGGCTTAGTCTTTTCTTTGAACTTGAAACTCAAGACCTATATGTAAGATTCCTTCTGGTGAAGAAAGAAAATTCATGCTTCCTGAGAAAAAAACAGCCCAACAAGCCTCCGAATAAAGGAGCACGCACTCCAGCCTACTGACGCATCTCTGAACTTTGATTTCGCTGCTCAGGAGCCCAATTTCATTATGAACAAGTGTGCCATTCTGCAGAAAACATCACAAAGGAAAATAATGAAATTATACCCCTTTTGTTTGAACTTCAACAGCATTGCAAACCACAAAAATTTTCCATGATATCACCTCCTCTTAATGTGAATATTTACTGCCTACGTCCCTAGAGTAATATCTTCTTTCTTTCACACTCTGTTCAATTTCAGGTTTCAATTTCAGTAATTTTATTGACATGACAACATACACAAATGCTGCTGGAGTTAATCCAGCACTGCTCTACGTCTGAGGCCCGTTTCATATCATCACTGTCTTTTCTATTACTCCCCATCTTTCATTTGGTGATAGGCTGTCACAGAACAGGAGGGTTATGTGGCTGTCCTTATTTCCCTGAAAATTATGGAAAATTCCCCCCTTGCATTTTAGGAGGCAGTTTCAGGCAGTCTGGTAAAAGAACATTATCCATTTTCTTCATATTTTATACATAGGAGGCTCTTTTTCCATCTCTCTGACTCCCCTGACTTTGAAATCATGCAAGTTTCAAATCTTCTCTGACTTCTTGCTGCTCTTGTCACTGTTATTGCTTTTGCATTTAAATTTTAGAATGAGAATTGCATCTTTTAAATCTGTTAATTATTTGAAGCATGTTTTGTGATTTAGGTCTTCAGCAACAAATTACTACAAACACAACAACATTTTAAAAAATCATGCTCTTCCACTTCTGGAAACTAGAAGACTGAGTTCAAGGTGTTGGGAAGTGTTTCTTCAAAGCTTCTGCAAGAGCATCCTCCCTTGCCTCTTCCTGATGGTGGTGGTGGTGGTGGTCATCCTCAGCACACCTTGGTTTGTACAGATGCATCACTACAGGCCCTTCACCAATGGTTATGTGGTATAATATTCTCCCTATCTGTGTCCAGATTTTTCTCTTTACACGGGTGACAGCAGCCACTGGATAAATTTAAGTACTCCATTTCCAAGTAAAGACACAACTACAGGTAGTGGTGCTAGAACTTGATTATATCTTTTACGGGGACAAAATTCAGTCCAACGACAGAACATTAGATGGGTAAAAATCAGTGTGAATCTTTGATTCCCTTTCTGGAACAACAGAGCAGGACACTCATGCCCTGTGGTTTAGAACCTGGAACTCAAAACATTCTTGTAAAAGTCTGAAAGTGACTTATCTCTCAATCAAAAAAAAATGTCCTTAGACATTCCTACTGCATTGTTTGCTGGAATCTAAACACACAGACACTGAGACAATATTCACACAGATGTAATGAAGTACAGTTGGCTATGTAACTCACCTCATCCCATCCTGTTGCATACAAATGCAGTTACCAAGGAGGTACAAAATAATCAGAAAAAAATGCTAAAAATTAACAGAAATTTTAAAAAGAAATGCTATACCACAGTATTGCCTGGAATGTACATGTGCACACACAAGCATACTTTACACATTCTTTTCATCAGCAAAGCCTGGTTTTGATGAATTTTCTGTATATAGAAATTGCCATTTTTATGTCAGTAGTTCTGATGACTCAGAAAGAGCTCTTTTACCCTCGGAGGGATAAGGGAAAATGTAGCTAGTGAGCATCTCTGTGGATGCTGAGATCAACTGGTGAACACCTCTCTCCCAGTTAGATGGTGTGGACTTTCTAGGTCATTTTCATGAAGCCTCAGTCATGGCCGTGAAAGTCTCTAGAATACATTCTCTCACTCCCCCATGACCATATGGCTTCAAACTTTGCCTTTCCACCTCTACTCTCTCTCTTCATTTCTCCATTTCCTCCATTTCTTTCCTGTTTAGACCTTTACCATTTTTCATATGAACCACTGGAGTCGTCTCACCCACTGAGTTTGTCCTTTCCAGCTCTGTTTCCATGCTGCTATAGGAGAAATCTTTGAGATTTCAACTTCCCAATTCTTGGAATCTTCTTTGGCTGCTCATTACCTAAAACACAATTTTAACTCCTGAGAGTATCAGAGTCACCTGGAAAGCTTGGTAAAATTAAGATTTCTAGCCACATACTTAGTTTTTTACTTGGTTACTGGGGGGTTGGGAGCCAAAAATCTATATTTTTAACATACTCTCAGGTGATGCTGATGTCACTTGCCAAAGGACTCTTCAAAACCCACTAGAGTAGAGAAATAGTCTGTATTTCTAAGAATCCAAGGCAATCTGTGAACCAACTCTATTCTCCAACTTCATATCCTTTCACTCTCCTGACTAATACTTTAAACGCCAGAACTGTTCTTGTATTTTCCAGCAGACATAAAACAGTTTCTTGTGGCCTACATATTCCATTCTACCTGCTATCAACTTGCTTTCCTACTTGACATCTTTAAAATCTTGCTCAAGTATCCCCACTTCAATGACGTCTTCTGTGAGGACTCCATTTCTCCGTCAGGTACCTTATGCGTGATTCTATTGTCTTTCTGTTCTTATATGTCCCTCAGAGACTCCCTAACTGAAGTACAGGATACCTAAATGCTGGAATTATGGTCTTTGTCTTCATTCTCCAATTCCTGAAAGTCCCAATCGGTGGTCATATTGGGCTCACTAGCCAAAGCAATTTATACAATGAAATATTCACACAGACCTTCTGTGTATTTTGTAAATTTTCATTTTTATCTGTGTAGACAATCCCTTACAGTTTCATTTGGGAGCATACAAACATGGAGAAAGAGGAAATGTATAGCAAGGATGTCTGTGTAGAGGTCTTTCCCTTCGTAATACTCTTGTTAGTCAGGAAGAAAAGAAAATAAAAAAAGTATGTCTAAAAGTACTTTAGCAATACACAGACACAAGCCCAAAAAATAATCTGCTTTGGAATAAGAAACAGTGGGAAACACCATAAAATTGTTTAACACCAACTAAGGTGAGGGAGGTGTCATAAGTGGGGACTTTTTGGATCACAAAAGTCCATTATGGTCTACACACATCTCACAAAAAAATCAGCCATGGCCAGCCCTGCAGAGAACTATGCAAATAAGGAAGTAAGATAAGTAGCCATCTTTCTCCCATAATGACACAAGACCTGAGCAGGGCCAAGAGGGAGACCCTAGTAGGGAGGGGCTTGGGTTTTGCCAATGTTTGCATGTCCGTGCTGTTGGGATCTACAGACCTACCACTTCTCCCTTGATGCTGGATGTTTTGGCATGGGTAACCATCATAGGCATAGCTGCATTACTTTGGCTTTCTGGAAGTCAGTCCTGATTTCCGCAAGAAAGAAGCCAAAGGCTGGCAAAACATAGGGCTCACTTGTCTAATACTCAGGGCTGTGGGTGTGGGTTCAGTAGTCTGTTTCTCAGGAGGCTATCCTTGCCTTAATTCCAGGGCTGTGCACAGAAGGAATGAAGAACAGTAAAGTGGACAATTACATTTTAGAAAATGGATGTCCCTCGAGACCATAATGTTAAGTGAAATAACTCATATAAGCTTAAGTGTCACATAGAAACCATGTGATATTTAAGCTTGTGAGTATGAGCTATATATCAGATAATAGGAAAAAAGAGAGTAAAAAAGTATTGGAATCCAGTGCAGACAGTACATCTAAAAGTATATCTTGACTTAGTACAATTGTCTTATATGGTTTATATGTTCTTTGGCCTATCTGGTTTAAATTTAAACTTAGTTTTGTTTAAATTTTAAATTTAAATTAAATTTGTATGTTTGACAATTACCTTTATAAAGTCTTAAATAAATGAATCTGAGGCTGAAAAAATAAAATGGTAGATGGAAGGGGTAAAGGAATTGAAATATATTACATACCAATTCCTTATAGTGACTGTAATCACTATGTAATGCAAACATGAACAAATAAATGTAAAAAAGAGAAGTATTGTCAAGTATCTAAATACATTGCAGCATTTTTAAAAAACTATCTCCATTCAAGATTTATATATTGTAATTGAATTAAGATTTATAGGGGCTGAGAAGATATCTCAGTGATCTAAGTGCCTGCCTGGTAAGCACACAGACTCAGGCTCAATTCCAGTCCCTCAGGCCATGCTATCCCAGTGCTGAGCCAAGCCAAGCTGGCCACCAAAACTGGGCATGGTGGCACGCTCCTGTAATCTCAGTGCTGGGGAGTATGAGACAGAAGGATCACTGAGTTTGAACTTGTAGTGAGACCCTGTACCAAATGAATAAATAAATTAATTAATTAATTAATTTAAAAACTGATTTACATATAATGGAGCCAGGGATTGAGGGGTTTAGCTCAGTGGTACAGTACTGGCCTGGCAAACATGAGGTTCTGAGTTCAATTCCTGGTAGCCCTCAAAACAAAATAGAAGTTCCACATATCAAGTAAATTGTTGTTAATCCTCAAAATAAATAAATAAATAAAAATTTTAAAAGCAATTTCTATATTTGGAAATAAGAGCAGTGGAAGTCATACTTAAATTCTGAGAATAAGTTAACTATGTACTAATCAGGTTTTGTCAAAAGGAGATTTTCTTTCTCACATTATAGAATTCTGTATCACCTGAGAAAGACAAAGCCAGTTATTTAAACATCATTTTCTATTTTGTTCTCAGGAAGCATGAGAAAAAATAAGCTAGAGAAAATTTTTCTGGTGGTGTTCTTGGGGACTATGAGCCAGGAAATTGGGAGAGTTCTAATGACGATGAAGGAGCCGAGATCAATTAGGGGTGGGGCTGCTATGGTGAACATTGTCCACATCCAAAAACCATGATGTGCGCTGGCATTAGCATTAATATCAGCTCAGAACTCAGACCAAGGGTGCCCCCAAATCTGAAATTTCCCCTTTATTCAGTACACAATTCACCAGATAAATGGTCCCAAGTCATGGTGGGAAAGGTCTGTGGAACACTTCCCATACATACATGAAATTATACCACAGAAGAAGTGGCATAGAAGATGGGTGCAACTTTCTATTCAAAAAGTAGACTCTGAGACTGAATTGAAACTGGGTGAGCAAGTGCAGCTTTCCATTGTGCCAGCCAAGATAAGCCTCCTTTGTTATTTTATAAATTGAGTGACACTCTAATCAGCTGTCCATCTATCACTGAACACACCCTCACAATTGCCCTGATCTCTTCAGTCATCTCCACAAACTCTAGTAGATCAATGCACCCCAATTGCCTCCATTCTTACTGCCTATTATAGTAATTGCACCACCTTGCTTGTGACCCTTTCTGTTGCCACCTGCCCCTATCATTCTCAAATCTCATCATCTTATTGACATTGGTGAGCCCAGGTTCATTGGCGGCATCTCTCAGAGTTAACCCCAGCCTAGAGAGGGCAGCTACCATGAAGCATATTAAATACGCCAGTGTTCCCTTTACCTGCACCTTCTTTATCCTCTAAATGAAGAAGAATACTCAGGGGCCTCCCAAAGAACATATGTGAAGTGATTCTCCGTCTTTTCCAAGCCCCCTGACTCTTTCCTAAATACTGTGACAAATAAATTTTGGTAACCTTATTACTGTAGGCCAATGGTTCTTTGTCTTTGTATGCATTCAATTCATCTGAAAGTTCAGGTAACACAGGTTACCAGGGTCCCCTTCAATGTTTCTGCTTCAGTAGAGGATTGTCACTTTCATAGATGATGCTGATTCTGGAACTACATTTTGAAAATCACTATGTAACATAGTCCATTGTCCTATACAAGCCTCAAAGGGTCATATACAAGGCTTGAAGACTGTTAGTCTAACAGCAAAGGCAAGATCCACCTGTCAAACTATGGACTCTTAATTCACGACCAAGTGTTCCACCAATAAATAATTCTCTCCTGCCTAATTGCTTTCTTTTTATAATTTCAAAGACTTTTAATTCAGCTTTTGAAATGTCCATCAATCATATTTTGGGGAAATAGAGTCATATGTATGTCATAAAATTACAGCCATAATTATAATAAAAGCAATAGTGTTTTGCATCTACATAGTGCTTTAGAGATAACCAAGAGAGAGAGGGAGGGAGGGAGGGAGGGAGAGAGAGAGAGAGAGAGTTGAGAATTTCTGGTATTCACAACATAACTTATCAGTTGGCTGATCCAATGTGGTCAATTTTAAGACTCTAATAAAATGTTAAAATCCAGTTCACTCTGAAATTTTCATTGCTCCCATCCTGTTCAAAGGCTGTAGCCAGCAGATATCATAACACTGAACTTTCTAGCTTCACTTCATCCACGTAAACCTAGCTGAAAACTTTAGTAATAATAATGACACTGACTCTCACTTCTCGAAAGTTATTATAACCTCACTAATCGCTGGCATGCAGATTTTATTCCATCCAGTGGTGAGTAGCACAGATCTAAAGTGCCACCCAAGGTTTACTTCTCTGGAGTCCTGCTGGTACCAACATTTTTTTCTTTTTCCAGTGCTGGGTACTGAACCCAATAACTTGAGTGTGCCAAGCAACTCCAACACCACTGAGCCACTGAGCTATTTGGGGATGTGATCTCAGATGATAAGAATGGGACTCAGAGAGATTAAATAAAACTGGGAAGAGGGGAGCAAATACAGGAACATAGCACTTGTCACCTAAGTGAGTCCAAGTACTTGATCCTGAAGCACCATCCCTGAGAAAGAGATGCGAGGTCCACACACAAGGAGATGCAGAGAGGTGGTATTCATCCACTGGATCACAACTGCCATTTCAAAAAGCTAATGAAGGAAATAGCTAGTTTTTAAAATGTAGTCCTTTGGAAAATCATTCAAAGAATTTTAGCTTTTTTTTTTTTTTTCAGTACCGGGGATTGAACTCAGGACCCTGAGCTTGCCAGGCAAGCACTTATTCTACTGAGCTATTTCCCCAAACCTGACAATTTTAGCTTTGATGTTGTCATCTGATACCACTGAAAGGCTCACAGAATAGAAATCCTATGTCATTTTTATAAGCTATTTATTTGATTAAATGCAGGCCACTTCTTCAAATGTCAATTTTCTCATCTTTAAATATGTACAATAGTAGCTTCTAATCCTTTCCAAATTTTTAGAGGTGTATAGGGGTCTGATTAACATAATAAATAAACTTCAAGCATTTCATGTCTATAGTTTGGTAAGTCTGACATATGTATGCGCCCATTAAAAAAATCACCAAAGTCATGATAATGAACACACACATTACTTTCAAAAGTTTCTTCTACCTCTTCATAATTTTCTCCCCTCATTTCTTTTCCTCCTCACTTGTGGTCCACTACTGATATACTTTGAAACATATAGATTATTATGCCCTGGTTTCCCTGCCCGTAAATCATGGCCTATGAGCTGGGACAAACACAGTTACATTTTATCTTTCATCTTTCAAGTGTCACCATATCCTGTTGCCTGGTAGTCATATATTAAAAATCATTGTTTTGCCTATTTTCTTAATGCCTTACTTACTTCAAACAAGAGGATAAATTTGGTTCCTGTTATTTCATCTTGTCCCCAACTGGAAGTCCCTTGTTATCGTTGTTATCCATTAGCAGTAACGTACTTAAAGTTCCCAACCGTTAGTAAACACTGGTCAGCATCCAATCATCACAATAATTATAGGGGTGGTAGTAAAAGTGGCGGAGAGCAGCATTTTGTTGATGTTCTCATTATGATTATTATAATCCAGTTGCTCCACTCAATAGCCTACCAGTGTATGAAGTCATTGTTAATAGAAAAACAAATAAATTTCTGTACTTCAAACTCTCCCCAGTATCTCTGGTAGCTCCAGGGTACCTCACAAATATGCTGGCACAAAAGTATTCTCCTTCTAGCACTACTGTCTCTCCACTACTGATCCCATTGCAGAACCTGCTTTGTCTCCTATTACCACTCTGCTGGCATATGTTTCTGAGTCTGTACTGAGCATAGTGATCTCTAACATTGCCTTGGAAGGTACAATAGTCTCTGTTTATGCGCTTATGGGCCCAGAGATGTCTGTTCTGTTGCATGCATTCTACTCCTACTTCACCAGAAAACAGGACCAAACCCAGTGTCCCCATGGTACCACAGTCCCAACATAGCCAGCTGTCCAAGGAGTGACCATTCTCCACTCACTCAACACCTGGTTTTAGAGGAAGTGAACTGCTCATGCTCCAGTATTTGCTAGACTGCTGAAACACTGACTCTTTCAAGTTTATTCTCTACCATGTAAAATCCATGGAGTGTGAACACTTCTTGTCTTGTTCACTGTTACAACTCTACACATAACACAGTTCCCTGCTACATATTAATGTCTCAGCAAAAGGGTTTTGGATGAATGGATGAGTTCATTGAGTACCAGGCCAAGAGGAAACATGGTGGCTCTCCACCAACAACCAGGGCTTTTGTTCTGGACACATGGACTGTGTCTGGCACCTTTCCCCATTGGGATGAGTTCACATAGACGCTCTCATCAGTCTCCATTAAACACAGCTCTCTGGCAGAAGATCCCCTCCAATTTGCCAGTCCTGCCAAGATTTATCTGGAACATCAACTGCACCATCAGGCAGGAAGCCAAGAAGTCACAGCTATCCTCTTTCTAATCTTAAATAATGCCCAGCTATGTTGTCCAACCAAGCTTTCCAGACAATGTTAAACAATATGCAGCAGATGAAAACGACATAGTCCAAAGAACACAATGCTTACAAAATAGAATGCCCCAAGCTGGCCTATAAAATTTAGCATTGCAGTCCTTCTCTTCCAAGTCCAACCTTTGTTGATGCAGAAAAATCCAAATTATAAACCAATCAGTTTCCTATCTCCTGTTTCCACAGGTAAAAATTCTAAAATAGATGCAAAAATATTTCTTCCATCACTTGTTTGCCTTTTGGCTCATCCCATCCAGATTGATTGTCCTACAGACCAAATCATATCTAGATTCCTTCTTCATTTTTTGCATTTTAAATAAGTGCTTTATTACCTAGAAATTTAAATATATAGAGATATATTCAAGGTAACATAATAAATCGGGTTCACTGTCTATAAACCATATACCATTTTTCTTCTATTCTTTTATTAATTCCCTGGTACATCCCAATTTTTTTATTAACTTATTTTTTGGTGGAGGGAGATGTACATATATATTTTATCTGAATTTTTGTTAGTCTATGTTAGAGATGATTAATGGCCACATTCAGCTTGCAGGACTGATATATACACATATTGTGTATTGATCACTTCAGAGTCCAGCTGTGACCTGTGTCATCTTCTCCTGAAAGCAGACACATCATCTTCAATCTTCCCACCTAGTCTCTCATCTGTTACATTTCCTCTAAAATCTCGAAGATTAACAGAACATATAACAGCACAGCCTTCCTAATTTTATTCCATGAAATTGTAAATATACATGCCAATTCCCATATTAAATACACTAGTGCAACAGCTTACAACTTAAACTTCAACACTTCTATACAATAGCATTTCCCAAACAAGACTAATAATTGCATAATTTATCTATTTCAACTTAAAATTATATCACCATTGTCATACTGTAACATCAATGTGGAGGACTAACCCCGTGCTCACCACAATCTTGTAGTTAGCCGTGTACTATTTGAATAAAGTTATAGAAAGCATTGGGGCAGGATTTACCAGGTTTAACACTTTCCTGGTGGCATTAGTTATGCTGAGGGTAGTGCTATCTCCAATAGCATCCTCTTCTTGACTTTGCAAAGGTAGTATAAACCCCAAATGTTTTCTGAAGCTTACTATGAGATATGGGTGCTGAAGACCCTAGGCATCATTCTTGTGTACTTTGAATCATGAAATCTCTTGATGTGGCTTTCCTCTGCTAAATCTGCTTTTGTATCCTTCACTTCCAAGTAATGTAGACTTCAAAGACTACTCACTCTAAGTTCAACTGGCAGATACAAATGGCAGCAACCTCTGCAGTTAGCATCTTAGGCTGTAGTAGATTTCACCCTGTGTGACCAAGTTATTATTTTCACTGAATGTCACACTGAGCATCAAAAGCCACAATAATATATGCAACTAAATTGTATTGACACATTGCTAGAGAACTTTACCACAAGCTCCACTACAGAAGTCTGCAGTTGGCAGCTGAGAAAATTGCTGTTCTTTTGCTGAGCTGAAGGAAAAAGGAACTTCTGCAGCCAAACATTCAGCAGGCAGAGCTGCCAGTGTGAAATGTACATCTCTGATCAATAAGATAAACATAGTAAGGAGGCTTTAGTAGCTGTGTAGTTGGTCACTCAAGTGAAACACTGGCAAGGGAAGTAGTTCAAAGAAAAACTTGATAGGCCCTGCATCATACAGTTAAAACCACCTCCATGCATTACTATGGAAAGTGCTAACAGCCTATTGGTTTAACTTGAGTTTTAGAATAAAATATCTGTGTTTGAATATCTGCACCACCATGTTCTGTCTGTGGGCTTTGACAAACTTCCAGTAAAGCCTTCTGAGATTCTTTCTTTATAAAAATCAGACAATGAAAGAACATATTATTAAATCAAGAATTTTATGTGATGATACACTTAAAGCATTTCTCATGAGGCCTGGATAATTGTTTAAGTTCATAACAAATAAATAAAGGCACTAAAGTAATTTGAAGAACATGGATGTAGGCAGAACCAAGGCAAGCTATAGCTATAGTCTCATATATAGCAACGAAGACATACATACACTCTCTGGATCTCACTTCCCCATCTGCACAAAGAAAAGGAGAATTATTCAAGGGCTTTTTTGGGGGACTCAATGAGAAAATATTTATAAAATATCACTAAGTACACACTCATTAAATTGAGCATACCAATTCCAATAAACAGCCTGCTCAACTGATTTCTGGGGCTGAATTTTCAGTCTGAATCATTTTACAGCCTGATCACCACATCTTTTTTGAAACATCCCTTCAGCTCTCCAATACCTCCTCTGGGCCTGCAGAGTAGGCTTTATTAAGACAGCTCAAGTTTGAACTTCATGTCATTTTTTTTATCCCAGGATATTGTCCAAGATACCTATTATACAGTTCCTCTAGACTGACAGTTTTCCAGACTTCTTGTTTTTTCAGGTCTTAACAACAAAACCTGAGGAGACCTGGCCAAGCATCTATAGAACGTTCTTCAATTGAGATGGTCCAATATTCTTCTCAGAATTAGACTTGGATTAGAGTTCTTTTTCCTCTAATATCTTCAACAGAGTGAATTGCTATTTTTTCCATGTGAGACGAAGGGTATAAACTATCTGAGTTATCACTATGGATAACCTGGTTATCTTGCTAAACAATTGTTTGTCAGCCTTCTCCACAGCAAGGTTACTTTCTCTCCTCTCTTTTCCTTGGGATAAAGTCACTATATTCACCCACCCTTAAAGAGCAGGGAGTTACGCCATGCCGGCTTTGCCCCTGGGTTGCGCTGAGACCACAACTAAGACTGGGTGCAATGGCACACACCTGTAATCCCAGTGATTGGGAGGCTGAAAACAGGAGGATCACTAAGAGCCCAATCTGTGTATTAAGACCTGTAGAACCTTACTAAATTTTTTTTAAAAAGAGTAGGGAGTTACACTGCATTTCCTAAAGGTAAAGTGCAAGGAGTGATGAAAAATTATGATGAATGGTTAAATTTTATAAACTTCCTGCAGTAAAAGACACAATACAAACAATGATGGGTTAAGTATATTTGCAACAAGGGGAAGCCCTTTGAATATTTGGAGTATTTTGAGAGGATTCTTGGTGATGTATCTTTTATGCAAAAAATTTATTTAAATCTTCACCATAGTGTTTCATCACCCTCAAATGATTTGGTATTCTTTTATATGGAAGCTGTATAGATTTTTCTAACATTTATTTATGTAGGTATTTATTTAATCATTTATTTATACCAGCATGAACTCCTGGTTATTTTATATTTTGGATTATAATGCAATACTAATTTACTTATTTTCTTGCCAAGTTTTTTTTTTCCTGCCCTTTTGGGGCACTCTATGGTTGTGTATTTTTTTAGCTTTTCTAATTTTCTGGCACCATATGATGTTTTGTGATCAACCTGTACACTCCCTAACCCAGGCTTAAAACTGCTTCTCTCTGATCTCTCATCATTTTATTATTAATGATAACAGAGTGTGCTTCAGTGCCATTGATTCTAAGACTTCTTAGATGACAGAGAAAAAAAAAACAATATGTGTCTGCTAGTGCATTTGTATATATGCCTGCTAGTGTGTTTGTATATACTTGCATGAGAACATTTCTACATGTATCCATCTAATTGTATATTAGCCTAAAATGAGTTCATACACTAATGTCTCTTGCTCTAATTCAGTACCGCATAGATTCTCCTAACTTCCCATCCTTGCTTGTATATGACTGCTCACAGTATCAATGAGAAGCTCCCGCCATCCTCCTTCCATCTATGTAATTCTTGAATTTCAGTTTACCTGTATTGTGGTTGTGGAATTGTGAATCCATATTCCCAAGGAAAATACACAATCGTGATAGTATGAGGTTTATGTGCAGTTCCTTCTTGTTCTTGGTCTTCATGCATCTCCAAAGTTACTTAGCTCAGCATCTGACTCTCTACCCCATTAATGAGGCTGCTTCATGCATTTGTAAAATGGTTAGATTTCTTTTATCCCAGTCTGCTTTCAGTAGTGTACCAGGGCCACACTGATCTCTAAAATGCTTTCTTTCA
>PVKN010024823.1:0-14321 GCA_004027915.1 Capromys pilorides | reverse complement strand
ATAAAATTTAAAAAAGAAAGAAAATACAAATATTAGTGTGGCTAGTAAGGCAGGAGTCCTAGAAAAGTATAACTGAACTATTCATAGTGATAAGCAGAATTTCTGTAAAATAGAATCTTAAACACAGAGTAACCATGATGCTGGAGTCTAACATGCAGAGTCTGGTAATGACTTTTGCAAATACAGGTGCATGTTGTTTAAGCTTTCATAAAATTAATTAATTATTATAAAAACTGAGCAATAAATTCAAATAAAAGAGGCCTCTGAAGATGAGGCCCTAAGCCAAAGCAGGGACATTAATGGGGACTGGGAGACCCCTCCTCCGCTGCAGGTCTGAAGCCCAGGAAGAAAAGCCCCTTTTAGTCTTTCTTTTCTTTTTCCAGGAACAAGGACCCCTGGCTGGGAGAAGGGTCGTGGAAGAACTGTGCAGCCAAGTGGCTCATCTGTCTGCATGGAAAAGTCTAGCTCACTGTTTTCCTGGTGCTGCCTGTATGTGGAGACTGAAAGGCAAGTGACTAGGAGGGTTCTTAGATCATGACAGACCTTCACCCCCTCTGCATGGCAGCACGAAGGGGCTCAAGCCCTCCAGCCTAGTTTTCATATGTTTACCTTGTCCTCAAATTCACTTAGCTCTTCCCTGCTATACAGCACTTTTCTATTCTTTTTCTTCTGGACAAATAGCACCAGAAAGGTCTGGAGCCAGCATCTCCCAGATTTCCCAGAACCCTGGCTTGGTATCCTCTATCTCTCTGAGCACCAATTTGGGGGTAAACTGGGCCACACTGGCCACAAGATCCTAAGCAAGCCACTTTAAAATCTGCCATTTCATCTGTAATGGGTGCTGGGCTCAGAGGAATGAGAGCATGCACACAACCAGGCAGCCCTAGCCCACAGCACCTGATGGTGTCGCAGCCAGCACTGATCATGCTTTATCTCTGTGGCCTGGTTAGTCCAACTCACTGCTGGGAGTTTGATGTGGCATCTCCCACACAAGGTTGCATGAGGAGTTCTCCGAGGTGGGGACTGGAGCTCTACACTAAGGCTTTTCCAGGAGCAAAGATAATCCTGTGTGGAATGAGGCTTGTTTATTCTTTTTCTGGAGCAAATCTGGTATCATCTTATCCAACTCTCGCTGTAGTCAGGAGAGAAGGGCGTCAGAGGCTCTGGGTGTCCTCTAAAACCAGGACCCTCAGGAAGGTGGACTTTGGGTAGCCACAACCTTCAGATGACGAGGTTTTCCCTGGTATGGTTCAGCTGTCTATGAGTTGGTGGCTGAGCCTGAGTCAGAGCTACCCACAGCCCTGTTCCTCTCTACACTTGAACCACAGCCCCAGACTTCTGGAGACAGTCCAGAGAGACCTGAGGCTCCAAAAGGAGGTTTCCTTCCTCCAAGCCCAAGAAGAGATCCCCTTCCCTGTGCTCAGAGATAGCAAGGGATGGCTCGCAGACACACAGTGAGCAGCTGATAAGCTTTGGGTGACCCTCTTAAAGAGCCCTGGTGGGAAGGCTAAGAAGCCCCAGCCTGGCCCAGGACTCATGCACTCTGTCCCTGCCCCAGAAGCTCTACTGTCCTGTGCTGTCCCCAGGGTCCCATAGGCCTGGGTTTAAGGGGGGAGTCTACAGCCAGTACTAACTTGGCCCCTGGGAACACATGCCCTCCTCACGTCAATCCCATAACCACTGAGCTACTGCAGCAGTGCCCTACGAGTCTGGGGGCTGCTGGCTCTGCATGTCTGTCCAACCATGGCCTGGCTTCACATTTCTTCTCTGGTCTCACCCAAGCCACAGCTCTCTCCTCTTCCTCCATTTCTCTTCCTCTTCTCTCTCCACCACCCTCTCTTCACTTCTTGTTCTGTGGCACCCCTGGGTGCTGTCTGTCCCATTTCTACTTGGATCCTGACCATGACTCACCTGGACATGCAGTCCGGGCTCTGGCAGGCACCTCTGACAAGCCACACCAGCCTCAGTCTGGCCATGGGCAGAGGAGGGACGGGCAGGGAGGGTGACCCAGCTCAGGAGCCAAAGCCAAAGCACATGGTTGGGCGTGGAAAGGGTGGCAGCAGGGAGCACAGAGGCAGCACAGAGACTGTTCCACCCAAGCCCAGGTGCAGCAAATGAGATTCAGTGCTGAAGGGACATAACTGGGGACCTATCCAGGAACCTATATCTGGAATGAGCTCTTTCTGGTCTTCTCCAAACCCACCAGCTTCAGGGCCCAAAGCCTGAGAGACATAACAGAGTCTAGAGTGAAAAACACCAGTTTTAATATTAAAGTCTTTCCCTTAAAAAAGTACATAGGTAGGAAAACTTAACAGCATACAAAATAGTACTTCTGATGTATAAATGTGAGTTAACGTGAATCCTAAAAATATTTGTAAACCTAGGTGATTATATCTTTGGTACCATAGTGAGAACCAACTCCCTGCTCTCAGGCCAGTTGGTGGAGACCCAGGGCTGGGAGATGCCAGCCAGCATGGCACTGGTGCCCAGAAGTAGAGCTTCTCTAGTCTTTCCCAGCCCTCCTCTCCTGTCTTGGCCCATTCTTCACTCCCCTGGCACCTCCCATGTCCACTCATTTGAGGACAAAAACTATACCCCAATAGGGTACTACCTCAGGGACTGGGTAGCTGGCAGTGAGAAGGGAGCACACAAGTAGCTACTTCTCACATTCCTTCACTGATGTAGCCGTTCCAGGCCTCTTGTCCACCACAGGACACAGCTCCTTGCCATCCATCACTTCCATGGCACATGCCTTGGCAGTGTGGGTGTCATGAGGTGATCCAGTGTGCCATCTTGGCCCCACCTTTTCCAACACAGCTTCAGAGTTCACTGTGGGTGTTGAAAGGGTCTCATGAGGCCCTTGTTCTTGGAACAGCTGCTGGGGGCTTTCCAGGACTCTGACTGCCAAGCCTGGTCAAGTCTGGGCAATTGCTCCAGGGACCTGAGGAAGGGTCCTGGTTTCTGAGCCCCTGGAGTATGATGTGTGATCTGTAATCTTCCCAGAGCCAAGCTGGCTGTGGGGTGCTTGACTTTGTTTCATTTGGACAAGTGTAACACCCTGGAATACTCTAGAACATAGCTGTTGGCACGGCACTCAGATTTAATGAGTCCAACTTGCTGATTATACAAGAGGAAAGAAAACTAGGACCAGAGAAGGTGAGAGATTCTTCCAAGGTGTCATAGAAGGTCCAGTGCAGTGTGCAGTCAGGACTAGCTATTGGTGCACACCCTACACTAGTCTCAACACACTTGTCACCAGCGCAGACTCATGGGCAGATTAAGACTGGGGGGGGAGGAAGAAAGCCACAGGACAACTGGGGCCTAGAAGCCACGGGGACCTCTTATGGCCAGGCTCGTCCCATGTGTTCTGGGCAGGGGCTCCAGGCCAGGGTGCTCTTATTTGGCCCAGCCCCCAGCACTCATGACGAGCATTAATTTAGCACATTGGCCCCAAGCCAGCTTGGGCCTGGGAAAGCAGAGAGGAGCATTGAGAGAAGTGGCTTCTGGGTAGTACAGCACCGGCCAAGGTAGGCCCAGCTCAGCCAGGAGCCAGGAGGCAAGTGCCCTACCCAGTTCTTAGGCAGATCAGAGCTGCAGCTTCCTGAAGGATGGCTGGCTGAACAGAAAGCGATTACCCTGCTACCTCATTCACCCACAAACCTTCCTAGGAATTCCAAGAGCCCCGCTGCTGCTCAAGGACATTGCAGGCAGACTGCAGATGACCAAGTCCAACTTCTCATCTTACATTTGGGGAAATTGAGTCTGTGGGAGCACCCTGGCTCAGTCACATGACCTCCCAGAAGCAGAACCTGGACATGGGCCACACAGGCCTCTTGCCTTGTAAGCCAGCCCCAGGGCCTGGAGCACAGCAGGTTGGGACAAAAGCCTTCCACAAGGGGACAGCTGGCAGCATCCACATGGTACAAACACCCAAGCTGGTCCAGGAAGGGCTGGATACTGGGTGGCAGGGGCAGCTTCAGACAGGGTGAAGAGGGGACCAGCTCCTACAGGAAGCTGTCCTCCGCTTCAACCTGAGGCCCAGGACAGCCTGAATTCGGAGGCTGCTCCAACTCTGGCTGTGGCTCCACCTGTGGCTCTGAGTCTGGTTCCTCTTGGGGTTCCAGGGCGTTGTCACAGGAGATGGTAGAGGAAGTGTTGGCCTCATTAAGGGTAGAGCTAGAAGAGGCAAGAGGGAGGTGAGAGGGAAGATGGGGGGATGAAATCACCATTAAGTGAGAGCCTTCTATGTCTACATGCAGTTCGGTCCTGGTAAAGACTATACAAGGCCTGAACCGTGAGCGAGTGCAGCTCAGAGAGGCTATGCCACTGCCACAGCACACAGCAGGGAAGGTAGGAGAGGGATGTGGAAGCAGGCCCTGCTGGCTCCCTAGTTCACTCCTCATGCCTTCATGTCTACATCTGCTTGCTAAGAGACTTACCTCACTGAGTCCCCACAAATCCCTAATCAAAGTGACTCACTGTCTTCACTTTACAGAAGAGGGAACTGAGGTTTGGAGTGGTGGAGGAGCTGCCTGAGGGCACAAAACAGGCCTGAGCTGCTGGAACTTTGTGCTCAGCCACCCCACACCGTGTCCCACAGCCTCGGGACATCCATCTCATCCACACTAGAGAAGGGAGGGCCTTCATAGCCTGATAAGAGCTATGCGCATGACTGGTACATATGGAGAAATTAAGGCCCATGGAGGAGGAACCTGCTAATGCCCTAGGGGCAGAGCTGAGCTAGAACCCAGCCTAGGGCTCCTGCTGCCTCACCTCAGGCTGGATTCACTTGGTGGTGGACACCTGGCCTCAAAGGAACCCCTTTCTCAGCCCCCAACCAAACACTGAGTCCAGCACTGGCTGGCCCCCCTCTAAAGGTCTGAACACGGACTCTACCACACCCAAAAGGAAGAGGAAGTCATGATCCTCCTTAGTTTGGATTTGGCTTGAACTTATAGGCGCCTTCACCTCCCTCAGTCAGGCTTCCAGAATAGTCTAGGCACTTAGGATGACACAGGCTTAAAGCTGGCTGTGACCCCACACTGACCACCCAGTTTCCGGGGGCTAAGTAGGTCTCATCCTTCCCTTCAGGGTATGGCAGAGGCTAGAGAGGAATGGGATAAATAGCCCGTGAAGACTGAAGTTAGAGCACCTCACAAATAAGTCTTGGCCCATCCTTCCTAGACTGGCCTTCTCACAGAAGGGCCCCAAAGGTCGAATGGATCCCATCTCCCTTCTCACTGGCAAGAATAATTGTCCACCTAAGGACACACACACACATGCGCACGCGTGGGCCCCAGGCCAGGATGGTTACCTGGCAAGGCTGGGGGAACCCTCCAATGTGCCCTCCTCAGCAACCTCAGGCTTAGGGTCAGGCAGGGGAATGATGTAGTCATTGTCACCCTCATTGGGCTGTACAGCAGTGTAGAGGACAGAGCTGGTGTCCAGGGGAGACCGGAGGCCATGGAACCCAGGCAAGCGGGTCTGGCACCGAAGGATGGCTGGGTGGTCACTCCTCAGAAACTCCTCGTCAACCTGCTGGTACTTCTGCTCCAAGGGGCAGGAAGCACAAGAGAAACATGATGGTCAGACAGGCAGTGGCTCAGCAGTCACCAACCCAGGGCCTCCCACACTGGGCAAAGGGGTAGTTGGTGCTCAGAGAGGAATAAGTTTTACCCGGAGCCACACAGCTGAGCTGCCCACCCACCTGGCATCTCACAGCCCAGGTGATTGTTAAAGGAGGAGCAATTAATGACCAGCATCATGACCCTAACTCTCCCTTGGCTTCATCTTTAGTTTATTTTTGCAGTGCTAGGGCTAAGACCCAGGTCCTATGCTGATTAGCGCTCTACCACTGAGCTACATCCCCAGCCTCCTCTGCCATTTCAGAGTAGATGGAGCCAGCTCTCACCCTGCCGTGGCCTCCTCCCATGGGCCTCAGCGTCCCTTGCTAAGCAATGGTATTAGCTTCTCTACATCTCACTCCCCAAGGACCATTGTAGGGTAGAGATGGGAGAAAGGAAGCTGAAGATCAGGTGTGCCTGTGCCAGAGGGGACAGGCATCTCCTCTCCCCGCCTGCTGCCATCCACAATGTGGTTTAGAGCCAAAAAGAACCCTAGGGAGCTAGCATGGGTGCTAGGGTCTGAGGTCGTATAGGGCTATAGCACCTGCTTGCCATGCAAACTCAACCAGCTTTCGAGTCTCTGTGCTGCTGATATAAATCAAACTTAGAGCTCTGGTCCGTCCTTTCCCAGTACCAGGAATGAAGTGAAACCTCAGAGTGGGTAAAGAGTACTTCCTTCAATACTGGCAACTCACACACAGCCTTGCCCCAAGAGCCTGGCCTCTGTGCCAGAACTGTCTGCTACCACCCTGCTACAACTTACCTTTTTGTACCCCTCACCCAGCAATCTCTCCAGAAGCAACACGAGCTGGGAGAAGGGAGGCCGAATCTCAAACTTCTCTTCCCAGCACTTCTGCATGATCTCATAGCTGGGGAGGGGTCAGAGAGGGTCAGGTTCAGGTTTTCAGGGTGGCAGGGGTGGTGTTACGGGGTCTGGAAGCCACTGCCCCTCAGAACAAGGCAAGCAAGGGAAAGGACTTAGGGAGGAGTGACAGGAACATTGACTTTACATTGTCACACTGGCTGCCCCCTGAGGAAGCCCTCCCAGCACCCATAGCCTTGGTGAGGACATGACATGGCTTGGTCAGTGTTTTCTGGCCCTCAGCTCAGTGATTGGTTCCAGCAGCCTGTGACCTCTACAGCCCTGGAAGTTCCACTCTAGCATGTTGGCTGGCATCACAGTGTCAACAATTAAATGTAAAGCTGGCACTCTTGGCAGCCATGTGAACTGCCCAGAAAGGGGGAAAGCAAAAGCCCAAGACATGCACATGAGGGTGTGATGAAACCATTGGAACATCTACTGCCAGTGACAGCTGGACCTTGCCAGATCCCTGAGCTAATCAGGTTCTGTCTGGGATGAAGCCAGCAGCCCTGCACACCCGTGATCTGCACCCACAGCATCCTCCCGAGTGCACTCACATCTCATCGGAGGCATGAGCTGGCTGCGCCATGCGGTAGCCCCGCTTGATGGCATTGTAGAACTGCTCATTCATGGGCAGCTCTGGGTAAGGCGTGCCACCTATGGGGAGCAGACAAGGAATACTGGTTCAGAGTGGCAGAAAAGAGGCTGAGTGCCTTCCTCTATAGCATGAGGGAGGCATATGGTCCTGGGGTGGGTGAGGGCATGGCGTCCTGGCATTGGGAAGTGTGTGTTCTTTCCTGGGCACCAGGAAAGATGGCAATATCCCCCAAAACAGAAAACACTGGAGCTAAAGAGGTCAGAGAGACCCAGAGAGGACCAGGGCTTCCCAAGTCACACAGCAGGCAGGAAGTAGTAGAGCTGGGACAAAGCCCAGTGGCCCTGGCCTGTGTTCCAGCACCTGCCCCACAGCTCTGCCATGCGCTAGGCAGGCGAGGGAGGGAGACGCAATGCCATATACTCAGGGCTGGGAGGAAGCACACACCCAATGTGAAGATCTCCCAGAGGAGGATCCCGAAGGACCACACATCACTCAGGGTGGTGTACAGGCTGTTGAAGATGCTCTCCGGGGCCATCCACTTCAGAGGCAGGAAGGTCTGCGGGGACAGCAAGGGCACTGAGTGGCCAGCCCACTCGGTCCCCAGATGGGAGGGGGAGGCCTGGCAGCTCCCACCACGGCTGACTCCTGTATCCACATGGAGCATCAAGATACATCTTGATGTCTAAGCATCAAGATACTTCTTTGCTCACTGCAAGGAACTCAGCCTCCATCCCCAAGAAAAGCCTCATGATTCGAGCAGAGGCATGGGGATCCAGGGACAAGGCACCATCCCTTGGCTCCTCCTGGCTGCCTTTGATCTCCAGTCCTCCACCTCTGTGTTGTGTGGGAGGAGGGGAGAGGAGTGGGAGGCAGATGGTCACATTTAGCCAAACCAATCCCAGCCACTGCCTACAGCCAGCTCGTCTTACCGTGTCACTGGGGCATTGTCCTCTGCCCGACACTCTGGTATCACAGGTGTCCTGGGCTTCCCATCCACCCTTGGGTCCTCACCTCTGCTGTAACCAATGGACCCATGTGTCTCTGCCTGTCTCCACTCTGGGAGTGGAAATAAGTCCCCTCCATGCACACACAGCTGGGCAGGCAGGACCATGCTTCTGCGTAGGACAGGCCAAGAGAAGCCTAGAGCAGACCTGAACTACGGCCGCGCGATCAGGAAAGAACTTGTTTCTGGGGTCAGAGACACACATTGCCATCCGGTGAGGCCACAGAAGATACTCACACTGCCTTTGGAGATGTAGTTCGAGTCTCGCATGATGTCTCGAGCCAGGCCAAAGTCACAGATTTTGACTAGCTTACCTTCACAGATGAGCACGTTCCTGGCCGCTAGGTCTCGGTGGACACACTGGGTTGGAAAAGAAGGAAAGGAACTGAATCCTCAGGGACAACTGTGAGGGGAGGGCTTTAGGGGAAATGCATCCATGCCCAGGTGTGAGGGGACTCACTGTCCTGCCCACTAGAGGGGAGGGCTGTGCACGGGGAGGCCTCTGGCTGGTAAGGTGACCACAGCCCCACCCTGCCCCGCTGTAATCACACATACGTTCTTGGAGGCCAGGAACTCCATGCCATTTGCCACCTGGTAACTGAAGCCTACGAGGTCAGTGTAGCTAAGCACTGGGGACTCACTGATCAGTGTTGCCCGGTAGGTCCTCTCAGGGGCTAGGAGAAAGCAGAGGGTCCCATGTCACCTGCCAGTCTGTGGTCTAGCAGACCCCTGTCCTTTGGGTTCCCCCAGCCCCATGTCCCTGAGTGGGGAGAGTGATGGTGGCTAACTGTCACCATCACTTGCAGGCTAACTGTCCGAGACAGGTGACTACTGATCCTCCTGAATGCTTTCTGCTAAGCTGGGGCCAGCATCTTAGCTTTGCCTGTTTCTCAGGGACACTGGGCCAGTGCTGGGCCACTTTAGAGCTGATCACCTTTCCTCCAGGCCCCAGGAGGCCAGGTACTCAACATCCTACCCCAGCTTTCCCCCTCCCTGAAGACACTGCTCGTGCTTCTGGATGTTCAAACGAGGTTCACACTGAGATCCTGCTCTGCAGCAGCTCTGGGCACACGGGCAGCCCATTTCAACACCTATGACACAGAGACAAGGCCACCTTCCTCCCAGGTTGTTGCATGGCAAGACACATGAAGGGCTTCAGAAAGAACGTATCCTGCATAGGTGCATGCCCATGCGTGTGTGAGGGCCCTGTGTCCACCCACCAGAGGGGACGTAGTTGTCGTAAGGGGCCATGTAGTTGGAGGACTCGATGTCTGCATACTTGACGTCTCCTTTCATGTCCAGCATGGGCACATAGTCCACTGATTCATCCTTGCTCATGTCCATGTAGCCACCATCACTCTCCCCACTCAGGGACATGGGGCTGGGGGAAAGAGGAACATAGCAGAGCAGGTCACAGGTGTTCTCTCCTCTTCCCCCACTGCTCCCAGCTTGTGCCAGGGCCCTTGTGGTCTATCTGTCACTCACGATTTCTTCTTTCTTTCATCATCCTTCATCTCTCATTATATGAGTGATCTCAGAGCCCTTCTGACTAAATGCTGTAGCCCTGCACTAGGCACTGGGATTGCCAAGATGACATAAGACCCAGTAAGTGTCCTCAGAGAGCTCACATCGAGGTTACTACAGTGCCCAAGAAAAGGTCACAAGATGATGTTCAGAGGCATCTTTCTGGGGCCTCTTCAGCACACCCAGGGTGCTGCATGAGTGTCCAGCCCACAGCTCTGCCCACAGCTTGAGCTCCCTAAGAAGCTGTAGGACTGTACACAGATGTCTCCACAGTCAGGAAAAGACAGAAAGGAAGCTGTGGGAATGCTGGGAAGGACAGGGCCGAGTTTTAATATCTATTGTGTGCTTTTCCAAGATCATTCTTGTTTTGGCTTTTATAATCAGCAAAAGAACTTAGAAATTTTATTTTGGTGAAAGATCTAATAAAAGACTTGATATGTTCCTGGGGTGCTGGACAGGTTGTAGCAGGAACAGAGCTCGCAGCACTGGGGTGCTGGATAGCACATCTCCTGCTCCACCACCTGCCCATGGGATTCCCTCAGGCAGGAGCATAAGACCCACAACCTGGGAATGGTGTGCAGTTCCAGAAAATCAGCATCTGCAGAGGGCTTAGTATAGGGCCTGGCACACTGAGATCCCACCGCTACCATCGTTATTGTTGTCTGGTCTAAGGTGGACTGGCTTGGGAAACAGCCTTGGCTCCAGAGAGACTCTGCCACACACTCAACATCCCCTACTTCCTCTATTAGACAAGGGCAGAATGAATGCCTGGGTGGTCTGCAGGTGTCGCCCAGCCTCAGGGTACCTGGGCAGGGGGAGCCCCATAGGTAAGGTGTTGCTGTAGAGCTCAATGCTGGGCGGGTGGTGCTTGTCCGAGTGGTGTTGCAGGAAGGTGTGCTTGTTTCGGTGCAGGTAGTCCACCAGGTCACCATAGCGGCAGTACTCAGTGATGATGTAGATGGGTCCTGTGGAGGGTCAGGCTCAAGGATAGTCCCTGGGGTGGCTTGGCCTCAAGTTTCCCACATAAATAAGCTAGGTATGGTATGGGTGGTTGGCATGACAGCTAAAAGGGCCCTGCGAACCTGGGTTCTTTCTTGTCTCTGTGACTGTGAGCAAGGTGCTTAGTCCTCTGGGGTCTTGCTTTCCTCATCTGTCAAGTGGGCTAGTAATGTCCACACAGAGGACTGACATGTCAGGAGGAAATGTTGCCTTTGCCCGTGCAGCACGCAACAAACAATGTTAGCTATTAGGGATGACTTTTCAAAGTAAAGCTTACACTAAAGAATGTAAGATAACTATTGTTTTCAGTTTACTGGTTACACTCAAGTTCAATGTATTTATTTAAAGTCAACTGGTGGGACCTTAAAGAAACTGATGAAAACAAAACTTGTGAAACGGATGATCACTGCTGATGTGAATTGGCCTTTGTATGCAGCATACTTCCGTATTTTGATTGGATTGCACAATGCTGAGGAAAATCCCAAATCTCACAATAAGCAGCTGCAAAGGCAATTACATTTTTTTTCAGCCCAAATTGCAATCAGAGCTTCAGATAAACACAACTGGACAAAAGAACTTTCTTATGTGATCTTAACAAAAGACCACCTTGGTGGTCTTTGGGGTGGGGAAGGTGATTCACCTCAGTGTCATATTAACTGTTTCTCATTACAGTTTTCAAAAAGTGTATGGTGCAAAGTAAAGGGAGGTCTGAAAACACTTTGATCTGGAACCCACTGGGACTGGTGCCTGAAGAGCCCTTTAGCCATGAAAGTGGTGCAAATCTGAGTTTCTAAGTCTCACACCTACCCAAAACTGTGAAGTGAGGACCTGGATAGGAAGAGGTGTGAACCGTCCAGCTGGGTGCCCCACTGTCCTGGACTGAAACAGGGACAGGAGAGGCCAGGCCTTGCAGTTGGGCCCCTTCCCAGATCCCTCTGGGGGTGGTTGGGTACCTCCTTTGGTGCAGGCCCCCAACAGATTGACCACGTTCAGGTGGGGCCCGAGGTGACTCATGATCTTCAGCTCCGACATGAGGGCTTGTTTCTCACTGCTTCGGGCTGTGGCTGAGAGGAAAGGGGGCTCAGTCAAGGCAGTTACTCAGCACTCCCACCTGAGCCTGTCTAGCTCCTCTCTCCACCCTGTGGTGTGGAGAGACCCTGGAGGCCAAGGGCGGTGAGGACCCACACTTAAGAAGAAAGGGCTAGACAAAGGTAGGCAGGCTGAGGCGCAGAGCCCTCCTCCAAATACAACTGCCCTTCCCATGTGCAGAGAGTCAGAAACAGGCTGGACAAATAGGGAGGACTCACATTTCAGCATCTTGACGGCCACTTTCATAGTGGCCTGTGAATGTCCCAGGCCGTGAGCTGTGGCTTCCACCACCTGTCCAAAGGCTCCAGAGCCAAGAGTGCGTCCTGGGATGGAGACAATCTCTCAGTCACCAGTCCACCAAAGAGCTGCACCCCACCTTTTCAATCAAGACTGGGGGGGATCTCAGTCCCTCAAACCACCCTGGACTTAATCTGCTTCCCACCAGGGGGCCCCTCCAACCGGAAGGCTTCCCAGTCCTTCAGGGAGTCTCCATCCTCCTCCCTCCCCAGGGGAGCACAGCTCCTCCACACTCCTTCGGTTTCCCCAGCTAGACTAAGCACCCTCTGGCAAGCAGTAGTGTGGCACTCCTCAGTAATTTTCCTTTGAGCACAAAGGGTCCACTCTTACACTCTCAGGATCACTAGACAAGTGTTGGGCAGTTTCTGGGCAGTGTCTTGTCCTGTGATACAGAGAGCCACTGAGGACCAGAAGAGGCATGGTGCCAGCCTTTGGTCTCACAGCTTGTTGTGGTCAACCTGGGACCAGACCCCAGTAGTCTCCCTGTTGCCTTAAGTCTCCAAATTTTTGAGTGAGGACTGACCAAGCACAAGCTGGTCCCGTGGCAGCTCCCACGTAGAGTCGTAGGGCAGCTGCATGGGGTCCACGTAGATGTACTCATGGCCATCGGAGCTTACCGACTCAATCACCTTCCATCGGATTTCATAGCGTGGTTTCTGCAGAACCAAGAAGGAATGAGCTCAGCCTCGAGCCCACTACTTCCAGCCTCTCACGGGACAAGGGTCAGGAGGCCTGGAGACTCAGAGATGGATAGGGACATATTTGAAGTCACATAGCAAGTGGCCAACTGAGCTAAGGCCCTCATGGGCTCAGAGAAAAAAGCACCAAGAAGCTCCAGTTGAGGAAGAAGGTGGTAAAGCAGCTGTCAAGACCTGGCAGGCAGCTGATGAAACAGCTGATGGCCCAGGCCTGGCACATGAGAACCTCCTCACCAGTTTCCCTCAGAGCCCTGAAAAGTGACAAGAGGTAGGCACACACTTCTTGATGGCGGTGGCCCCTCCCCACCGCATGAGCCATCACCATGGGAATCTCAGAAGGACATAACCCTTGGTGTTTAAATCTTAGGTTGTTGGAATCACAGGAATGGAATCTAAAACTGACAGAATTATGAGGTAGTGCAAACCTATTTCAAGAATTTTAAAGTGCTGGGATCATAGAATGGTGAAATCTCAGAACAGAACACAGACACTACAGACTAATAGGGTCAGAATGCGTCTCTGTAGATTCAGCAGCCTCTGTGACAGGAGCTGGAAAAACCCTGGAATCCATAAGGTCCATCCCAAAGCTGTCACACCCTGCAACCAGGTTGAGCAGGGCCATGGCATCAGAGGATGCAGCAGGCTCACGTCAGCCCAGGCTGTTGAGAGTGGAGGCAGCGCAGAGGCCCAGTGTCCCTCTCCCCAAGTTTCTATCTCAGCTCCATGCTGGGCTCCTTATGCGGGCTGATCATGCAGCATCTATGGGGCCAGAGGGGTCTGTGCAAGCAAATGGTGCACTGACCTATGCTTACTAGAGCAGGGGGACTTACCTTCTGCCAAAGGATGATGAGGATGATGAGGGAGATGATGGTGAGAACCACCAGGGCCAGAATGGCTGAGATCACTACCACCTTGAAGGGCAGGGCTGGAGACAGAGACAGGAGAAGGTGTAAGCATATGGGGCTGGGATGGCTGTTTACCTCCACCAAACCGGGGGCTTCCCAAATCCCACCCTGGCCAGATGGAAGCCCCCACCTCTGCAACAGCAATGGATGTGAGACCCACAGCCTCTTGCAAAGGGCCACACCATTAGCCTGTCGTCTGTTCATTGTCTTTCAAAACTACTCCAGCTGAGGTCACTGCTGGCTTCTTCATGCCTGAAGCCAGGTTGGCCTTTCTGCTGTAGCCTGGCAGAGTCTTGCTTTGAGCTCCTGCTCATTGCCTGGGCCTCCCATGACACCAGGAGCCCCTGAAGGCCAGGCTGAGCACACATCTCTGATCCCATGCCCATGTCAGAGCTGTCACAGCTAAGTCAGAGCACTGGGCTCCACACCTGGCCAGCTAGCCAGTGGACCAAGTCACTGACCGCTGAGGAGCTATACATTGAACTCCCATAGCCTGATGAATCCAAACTCAAAAGGAGCCTATTCCTCTTGGGCTCCACCCTTGGGCACAGCTGGCATGGGTAGTGGTGGTAATTGTGAAGTGAGGCCCTTATAACAGGAGGGTGAGCATCTAGGGTTGGTCCCTTAACCCCATCACCCTCTGGCTCCTCTACCCCAAGACTCCTGCCTCTCTGCTGCACACTCACCGCCTAGAAATTCCTGGTAGATCCTCAGATCCTCAT
>PVKN010024822.1:0-14322 GCA_004027915.1 Capromys pilorides | reverse complement strand
AATGTCTTAAATGGTGCTCTTATGTTCCTCTGAAAGCTTTATATATCCATCTGTCTAGAACAATAAATTATTCAATGATACAAGTGCAGGTAGTTTTGATTTTGTTTGTTAAATCAGGGTCTAACTCTGTACAAGCAGGAAAGCTAAATCAGACATTTCTTCATTCCTCAATCACTCATTTATTTACTATCTACTGGGTATTGGATATAACCTGATTTTTGGTGGCTATAGTCACATGGGGAGATAGTTTTGAAATGCAGTCTACCTAAGAGTTTTGGAAGCATAGAAGGTAGATGAACTAACATTACTTGGACAATTAGAGGATACATTATTTTCACTGAGGAAGAACCCAAGGGGAAGAACCCAAGCCTCTGCATACAATTGTATAGATTTTTGGAGAAGGGCACCAGGCCATAGGGGTAATTAGGAATAAAACTCAGTGCATATCCACTACTGGTACATGATTATATCTACCTGAGGACAAGCCTCTTCTCAGTTGCACAAAGGCATCATGTGCTTTCGTGGTAGCCCAAAGCAACATTGGAGTTGGGGCTTGAAGACTGAGTAGGAATTCCAGGCAGAATGCCAGGTAGTAAACATGTCATAAGTCATGAAAGGAACTAGCATGTCTAGGAAAAGATGAGTTGTTCAGTGTTCTGGGGAATTAATACTATTTTTAGGCATGGAAGTGCTGTCATTCTGAAGTGGTCAACTCTCTTAAGGGCATGTGTGCATGTCAGGGGAAAATGGCAGAATCTAGAGGAGAGGAGACAGCGGCCTGAGCAATGACAGTGAGAAGACGAGGAGAAGTCAACTTGGCTTTGAGGCTGCATCAGGAGTCAAGATTGACTTCAGGGTTTCAACTCTGGATACCAGGAGGGGAAGCTTAAGACATGGGAAGAGTGGAGAAAGAACATGTGCTGCTCAGGACCTTGGTCAGTGAAGCATCTAGTGAGCAAGAAGAGAGAAGCTGAGTTATGAAGATAGCTTTACGAAGTAGCAGCACATGAGATGTGTGTGTGGCTGGAGCCATGGGCACAAATAGGGTCACCAGAGAGAGTGTGTGGTGAGAAGAAAACAAGTGGCATATGAGATGGCAGTCAGCAAAGCACTGGTGGTACAAGCCAGAACAGTGTGATCAGTGGCTCAGGATTGAAGTCACTTGGAGCCAACTGAGGACTGAAGAAGCACTGAAGGAAGCAATGGTTCTCATCCCTAGTTTCACATTAGTATTATCTGTGATGGTTTTAGAAAACTCATCAATATCTGGGCCTTACCTCTAGATATTCAGTTAATTGCTCCTCTGTGGCACTCAGAAATCCATATTTTTAAAGCTTCCAAGATAATGTTAATGGTTAGTCGGAATTAAGAACCACTGCCCGTGACTGTACTTTGAAAGAGCATAAATAAAATCCCATAGCTAGCAAGCATACGGTGAGATACTTACAGTCACAAGGAATCACAGAAAATAATGCTTTTAAAGAAGAATTTTTATATTCTATTATTGGCAAAAATTAGGAAAGTGAATAATGCTTTTCCTGTGGCTGTTCACACTGTAACAGTTAAGATTTGTGTCCGAGTAATATTTCTTTGTCTCTCCCTCCATATTAAAGCCATATTATCTTTTTCTCATTACTACGGTAGTATGTACTCATTCAGATATAATAAAATTATGAAACAAAATTAATAGAAAGATCCATACATTTACATACTTAGACAGTATCTGAATATTATTCTTCTCTAGAAATGTTGGCAAATTAGATGCAATATTTTCATAACCTGGACTATCTTTTGTTGAGTAGTGTATTATGTGTGTCTTCTGTGACTAGGGTTCATGGAGTCTCACTTTTAAAAGCTGGGCAGCTTTCTAGTATAGCATTGTTGTACATGTTACTAATTTTCTACTGCTAGCCATACAGTAGTCATACACTGTTTCTGTATTTTGCCATTTCATTACTAGAGTAAACAAATGAGCTACCTACTTTTGAAAATAATTTCCTATCCAACATTTTGCATATATATATATATATATATATATATATATAGAGAGAGAGAGAGAGAGAGAGAGAGAGAGAGAGAGAGAGAGAGAGAGAGGCCGGCAGTATGTGGTGCGAGGGATTGACCATGGTCTCTGCAGTTGCCTAAGCTTTCCTAAGCAGGGCTTTAGACCACTGAGCCATCTCACTGGCCCATTTGGCTCATTTTGAAAGTAAGGTTAAAGATTTAGGTTTGAAATTGTCTAGTAAAAACTATAATTCATTCAGCATTACCTAAGTCAGAGCACCAGCTCTTGGGACTGATCTGGAATCAGCCAAGACAGCACGAAGGGACCGTGTCTTCCCCTAACTGTTTGAATTGATGTGGGTACTTGTCACAATGTCAGAAGAAAACAGAGACTTCCTCCTTGGTGTATTAAACCAATAAAAGCATAGTTGAATCATTCAAACTATTAAGGAGCCATAGCCTTCAGCTATGTGAAGCCCTTACATGTGATTAGTAATATGAGCAGGTGGTAAAATAGGAGGTGCCAAGTTTTTGGAAGATTACAAGGAAATCAGTACTTATGCTGGCAAAACTAATGTACATTCTTAAATCTGGTGGCAGAAACAGCACTAGTAAGCCCCAGGGAAAGCACAGAATGTTTTTCTGAGCATTTCCTACCCTAAAAGTTCCCAACCCAGTAGTTCTGAAGATTTAACTTAATCCTTAAGTATGAAAAATTCAGTGCCAGTGTTTCTTCACGCTCTGGCAGTTTGGAGCCATCCAGACAGCTCCACCACCAGTTCATCAGGGCTCCCCAGAAGCAGCCTGGATGTTGGAGACTGGTCCCTTCGCAGTAGGAGCGCACTAATGCTTCCACAGCATTAGTGCAGCATTTGTTACATATGGTGCAGGAAAATGCCCCAGTGTGTTTTCACTCCCGTCCTTTCTTGTCAAGAAGCTGAGTACACAAAGCTGTTTCCAGGGCCTGTATTGGAGCTTTTGAGTGCATTAGCCAGCATATGTGTACATGAATGGAGAAGCTGCCCCAGACAGTCAGAGAAGGGATGGGCAGCACAGGTCTCCAGGCACACAAGGTGAGCCTCCACAGGCATTAGCGCAGATAGAGCAGGGAAAACGTGGGGCTTACAAGAATATCTTCAGTAGCTCTGCTTAAAAAATAGCCATGTAAGCCATAGCATGGTATTTTGACAGCTTATATTAGCAGTTTTTTTCAGCTGATCTATTGATTGCAGCTTGGACTTCAGTCTTGCTGATCCAATAAAACATCACCATCATAACAGAGAAAAAAAGATGCTCTTATGGTCTCTGCTGCTTGATCAAGCAGCTCTATGGAGCTATGTAAAGATTTACTGTACATGTTCAACTGGACCAGTTGACTGATTATCTTTTCTATTATTTAGTTTCATCATCTGTAAATATGTTTACTGACCCTATTCTACATGTTTATAAACATACATTCATTCAGGGGAATATAATAAGTGTTTTCCAAATTCTAAAACAAGCTTTTGTACATCAATATCACAAGCTAATAATGCAACCAGGACCACAGTGTTTCTTATATTAAGTAGGAAAAACACATAAACAAAATGTCAAAGTCAACTGCTGTCTGGATAAAGCTATAAAGCATGTAAAAAAAGTCATCATTTTGATTATATTCTGAATATCTATATCTACCTCTTCTTCCATCCTACTTATGCTAAATATCCTTTTCACTTTATAGCAATTGCTGACCATCCAGGAGGAGCTAAACAACAAAAAATCAGAACTGGAGCAAGCAAAGGAGGAGCAGTCCCACACACAAGCATTACTAAAAGTCCTGCAGGAACAAGTAAGTGAAGGGCACACATTCTGATTTACTAATAATTCAAAGGTTTCCAACTCAAACTCCCTAGTGCGTCACTCACACAAACCTAACTGAGGAAATCTGCAGGATAATTAGCCTGTAATCTGTCAAACTTCTCAATAGGTTTCCCACATGGAATTTCTGATACAATTCTTAACCTGTTTGCATATCATGTACCTACCCAGACCACCAAAGCCTGCCTGCATTGTGTGAATGCTTCTTGGAGAATACAATGAACTTTGATGAAGTTTTAAAATATTGGCAGCAACATTTAAAAAAAAGAAAATTTTCTCTATCAGGGCTCTTATCTGACAGTGGTGAGCAGCAAATCATTCACAAGACATTTGTAAGTCTGATCATCTTGTTCTGGCTTCCTTTGATAAAAAATGTGGTCTGACATTGATAAGTGGACAGGAAGGTATTATCTTACAGTAGGGTAAGATGGATCATATAGCAGGCAGCAGAGTGAAATCCAAGCCCCACACCACAGTCTGTGTAGACTGGAACAGCCCCGCAAGCCCTTGAAATGCTTCCCAATGCCTGACCTTCACTCTCAGCAGACAACAATGACTGCTAATTAGATGGCAGGAAAAATCACTGATAGCAACTCCAACCCCTGCAGTCAACTCTAGATTGTCTTATATTTTCACTCGCTTATGAAATGATTTTCTTATACTTTTGAGTAACCTTAAAAGTGACATCCTAGAAAATATGAAATAAGTGAGTGCTCTGGTACAGCTGTTACTCAGTCTCTTATAAATGATTTCAATCATTTAGAATTTAAAAATACGTTTTTAGTTATTTTACCCTCCCCCCAAAAAAAGTAACTGACTTACATGGAGCCTCATAAAAAAAAGGTAGCTTCTTCCCCACCCCCAAATATAAATGTTTATAAATTTTTATAACTTTAGAGGAAAATATGTTGTAGAAGTAATGTTTATCTACATTTGATTAATATAGATTCAGTAAGTTACAGTGACACCGAATCTGTATGATTTGGATATATTGCATTGAACTGAAAAGTCTGGTTGACTGAAACCTTAGTTTCTTAGAGATCTACAATTATCACCCTCTATCCTGATTATTATGAGACTTTGGGCAATAAGGAACTCATTTGGTTCCAGTTTGCTCCAGATCAGACATATACAACTTGTTGTTTGTGTTGTCTTCCGTTCTCTCCAAAACTGTTTTAGAACTAGTTTTCACTGGAATCAGGAACAGTTAGTTTCCCTTTTTTATAAATGGCATAAATCCTTAGTTTTATCTGAAGTCCCAAACCCAGTTATAAAAGTAGATTCTGAGTTGCACAGCAAGTATGATACAATCTTGCTATGGCATACATTTTGGGAACATCATCTCATGACTGAAAAAAGGAGAATGTGAAGAAGATTCAGAACAACAAAATCGTTAAAGACCTTAGAAAATACCATGAAGAAGGACTTATTTTCAAATCTTGCCTTTTAAGCCAAGCCATCAAGATTACCTAAGTCTCAGGGGACCAGTGGCACATTGCACCCAAAGGCAACTGAATGTCACTGCACTGCTGTCACCAAGCTACTTGCCTGTGAATCCTTTGCCTGGTGCCCAGATGGTCCTTGTAGGAACAGGAGGCATTATACATATTCCCAACATGTCCCTGCAGCTTCCCCACCAATCAAGAACATACTTCAAAAATCATCCCTCACTTCCACAACCATGGTATGATGCCTCTGTGGATCCATTTAGGGTAACTATATGTGTAAGCAAATTTGTATTGCCTACATATACCACATATATATGGCCTTAACAAATGGACACACACATACACACACACACACACACACACACACGCAACAAGAAATGATACATCCTTCTCTGAGGTCTTATGATTTTGCTATTCAAAATAAACGTCACCTTTAGTAATCCTGACCAGAGGCTAGGTTTTGAACAGAGACCTGTTCCCAGTCAGGCCACCTCCTCTAAGGAAGGCCAGGAGTGGTAATTCATTCCCTCTGCTTCCATTTGCTGAGATGTAGCTTCCAATATCCCTCTGGCCTCTCTGACTCCTGCCTTTCCTCTCTTTGAGGATTATGAGAGCTTCCTCCATCCAAAGTTCCTTTGTCAACCCAAGTTTATGACACACGATGTTTATTTATTTTTTTAAACTGTATTTATTTATATTATGGCTGGCTCAGCCTGCCCTGGGGGCTGGGCTAGCAAAGCATGTACTGCCAGGGATCGAACCATTGTCCCTGTGGTTGCCTAAGCTTGCCTAAGCAGGTGTTTTAGACCACTGAGCTATCTCTTTGGCCCTGAGACACAATGTTTAGCCCCAGTTTGGGGAGAGGAACAGCTGAAAATAGGAAGAGAGAGTGGACCACAGGGCAGAGTAGCAGGACCTGGAGCTTCAGCTGCAATGGGAGGTACTTTCAGGAAGAGAAGGAGTTGCAGGTGGAGTTCTGACAGAACAGAGCAACCAGTGAGCAATACCTGCAGACAGAAAGAGAGCAGAGTGAGTCGCATAAAGACAAAGGGCATTTGAAGGATAACATGGACTGGGGAAAGAGAATTTATTTAAAAGGGAGGAGACCAACTGGTAAGCACATAAAAAGTTGAGCAAACTTTAATAAATAATCCTTCGCTTTTGCTGCTGAAGAACAGGACCTCTTCTGAGCTAACCTTGCTCCACCTCATAGAGGCACAGGTATCAGGACCAAAAGTGTGATAAGCAGATGGGGTGTTGATGGGGGAGAATGTGAGGAACAGTTCAGTAAGAAACCTTAAGCTAGCTTTTTTTTCATCTTTTTATTAGTAAGCTAGCTTTTTGAGACTCTTTTGTATACTCTGATAATAGTTTTATCACTGAATGTGTTTTTCTATTTATATATTTATCACACATTGCCCATGCTTCTTTGTGTTTTCTAAGCATAGAAACATCTATGATGTTGCTCTGAAGAAGAGCGGGCAACTGTTTGTTCAGTGGGCTGATGTACAATGAGACAAAGAGACTTCTATCCATAATGAGCTGCCTGCCCTCTCTTCAGATTCTTTGCGTTACCATTTCTTTAGCACAACCCCTCTCTTGGCATGGAAAGAGAATGGCTTTCTTGCTAGCATTCAAGATTACCCTGAAAATCATGAAGATGTTTTTGTTTTAGGTGCACAAATAACCAGAGGAAAAAAGTATTGCCAATCAAACAGTTCATGGTATATATCAATTTGATTTTTCTCAAATTGTAGATATTTCTTATCATGTATATTTTCTATTAGGTGAGTAAAAATACAAAGGTGATTCAGCTTCTTAAGCATGCATCTAAGCTGGGAAAAAATCTGGCAAACAGCTGCAAGATCAGCTTACCTTTTCCTTTGCTCTCTGTTCTGAGTCAAGACAGGATAAAATGCCAATTAAATATTTCCTGAGATGTGCTCATATCTGATCACTCTTGAGCCGTTGAGAAAGGAGAGCACTTTCAAATGTTCCCTGTTAAAAATCTCATTTGAGAAATAGCTTTTCTTCTGATGCTTCAGTGGCCAAAAGATGTCTCTCCAGCTCTCCCTCTGTGAAAAGCAAACTGTCTTTACCTTTTAGGTCCAGAGATGATGCCAGCCATTCCAATAGATTCTCAAGGAAGAAATGTACAGTAGCACTGCAGCATATTCAGACAGCTGAAAGATCCATCACTCACAAATAATCGTTAGTATAACATCATTTAGCTGGTGGCAACTTACAAACACCACAGGGTTTAAATTAATAGCAATCGAACTAGGAAATGAAATCATTTATTATTCCTAAGAACCAATTTTATACATTTTATGCCTATGGAACTGCTCTCTAATCTTATTGTTTTAAAAATAATGACCAAGATCCATTTTTTTTTCAAACTGTCAAGCTTTACAAAATATTGGTCTTAGACTAGCTTCAGTAAGACTCATTAGAATTATGTGCTCCATCTGCATTTCCTCCCTGGAAGTTTATAAAGTGCAGCCTCAGAAAAATCACATTAACAAGATGATATATATTTAAATATGCTTGCTTATTCATTTTTTCTGTTTCTTTAAAACTTACAGTTGAAAGGTACCAAAGAATTGGTCGAGACCAATGGCCACAACCTTGAGGATGCAAATGTAGGTACCATGAACTTAATCTTCCTTCTTTCACTGGGTGTTGGCTGAATCCATGCATATGTGGCTCTTCATTTCTAATGTTCAGAAAACCAGCCCTGCATTTCAGTAGTTTAAGATTATTATATGTACTTTGGCAGTAAAATGTGATGAATATGCCCTGCCATTGTTAGTTTCATTGAACATGTCAGTTTAGAAATTCTTAAGCTAATCACCACCCAAAATTCTAATCCCAGTGAATTTGTTTGAGCCCTCTGTGTTTCTAAAGCTGTGAAATAATGATGTGTTGGGAGAGCAAAAGCAACAGAATGAGAGTAGTAAGTTGTAGATTATATATAAAGTAGATCAAAATAGACAATGATATTTAAATATTTTAATTTATTGTAGTAAAAGATGTTATCCTATATTTTCCGCAAAGTGTTCCCCTCATTTCAAGCACACTTATCTCATCATTCTTGTCACTTTCTGAAATAGCTCTGAAATTCTCTTTTGTGAGTGCCTTTATGAAGTGTGATCAAAAATACAGCAAATACTACTGCCACGTTGTGAAAAATTAGTATGTGTTCTCATTGGCTTTGTTCTCTGGACATGATGCCCTGGAATTTCTGGCTCTTCCTCAAAGTCAAAAAGACCATGAAAGGTAAAGACTTTGAATTAATTCAAGACATTGAAAGCAATGTCTTGCCTTTACAGAGGGCAAGTAAAGACATTTTACAAAAGAGGGTTTCCAGAACTGCTTCAGAAAGTGGCAAAAATGAGGAGACAAGTACATTCAAATTGAAGGGGAGTATTTGAGGGAGTTAATAGCAATATATATTTTAATGTAAACTTTAAAATTTAACATTCACTGTGGTTTTTTTAATCACATTTCATATATGTTAAATTTGTTTGCCAATGATATCTGAATGTTTGGCATCCTGAGGAGATCTCAGAGTACTCCACTTCTCCCAGGATAGCTCTTGAAAATGTACTTGTCTTCTGTTTCTGACCTAAAAGGTATCATCACACTTCAGTCTCCTTGATAAAGTACAAGGTAGTGGTGGCAAACATATGGCGCATGGGTCTCCATGGACTGTTTTGCTTATTTTTTGCCTGGCACTTTTTATTTAATATAATGTCTATTGTTTTGGGGTTTTTTTCCAGACTTTTTATATTATTGAAAGCTCTGAAAACTTCACCATTACTGGTTTAAGATATAATGGCCCAAGATCCTAGTTAGTACCATGACTTACTCCCTCTGTTGGTGTTCTTGGAATAGTGAATTTCTGGAATGGAGACAAATATTCTTCATGTATTAGGGGCTCATTATTAATCTCAGATGTAATGTTATACCTTGTATATTATCGTCTTTCCATATAACTTGCATACCTCAAATGAGATGGTTTCATTTTTCTCTTTTTTAATATCGTACATATTTGATTAGTCTCAGCACAGGAAATCCTTACTAAGCAGTTCTTTTCATATAACAGAATCAGGCATGGTGATGAATGTCTGATTAAGCTAGAGCCAGAAGAAATTATGTACTTCATATTCACTCTTGTTTTAATCATATACAGCAGAAAGCCTAATAATCAGAGTACCCAAAAACTCCTTCTTTGTAGTTATTTTTCTACCTAACAGATCCTTCACATGGAATACTTACTGAGACAGTGCTGTATTGTCCCTGGCACAAAGAAGCATAAAGTTTTGTCTGCCCTCAAGGACCTTATGCTCAGCCTGAAAAATTAAGCATTGTATGGTTATGTATAGGGTAGGAAGCACCCAAGAGTGTAAGGCAGCTATAACACAATGCCATTTGAAATTTGCTCATTAACATGTCAGCTTGACCTCTCTGAGTTTCACCTTCCTCCTGTGTAAAAGGCATGACAAGCCCTCCCTAAGTGACTCATAATGCTTTGGTAAACAGCTAAGCCTATGAAAGCCTTAAGGCATTGTTGTTGTGGCTCCTTTGTACTGCATGATCAAGAAAGGTTTCCTGAATCTGTGGGATTCAGGGTGGACTTTGATGAATGGATGAAGTGAAAGAAGCCATTTGTGCAGTGCTCCTCACTGGCAACACAGTGGAATACGTGGTCTTTCTACTCCCATAGCTCACGAACCCCTGCCCATCCGTAAAACACTTCTTAAGGCTCCTGTCTTCTAGGGATACCTTCTCATTCTCAACCAAATTTGCATACCCATTCTCAGCCAGCCTTAGCCCATTTCTTGAGAAGTATTATTAAATGGAAACACTAACAGCAAATCATCTTTGAGATCTTCTGTTTCTTCTAGAGGAAAGTTTTTAAATTTTAAAGATCTTCTCTAGGGTCAATGAGGTGAAGGTAGATTTTTTAATCAGCTGTACAAAATGACAGTGATGAGATGGGGTTCCTGACAGGGCAGAGGAGGTTCAGCAAGCCAGAGGCATTTGGGGAGTTAGCAAGTCCTGGGGAGCCACAGTGGAATGACCACCTCCTCTCCTCTTCTGTCCGGCAAAGGCCAGGACAATTTGCTTTTATTTCGTTTTTTATTTTTAGTCTCTGCTTAGTTTTCAGGGGTGGAGGAGGAGTGTGGATAAGTGTTTCCTGGGAGTAGATTTTTCATTTATCCTCCCCTTTTCTGTTTGTAATTTCAACTCCTTTGACAGTTTCTCCAGCACTTTTACTTGGATTGTGCAAAAGCCAACTTTTAAAAATCAGTGATTTGGGCCACACAATAGAAGCTCCAGAAAAATATTTTGTGGAGATATTTTTAAATGTCTGTAATGAATTCATCTCACCTGAAGTTTGCCCCAGCTGTGCAGGGGTAGAAAGAGCAGAGAAGAACAAGAGGGTTTGCATCCAGTGTGACCACTAAGTAACCAGGGGACCAAGGCAGGTGACTGACTCTCATGGATTTCTCATCCTTCATTTGTAAGTATGCTGAGGGCACCACTAGTGTGAACTTCTGGCCTACAGCGTACAGCTTACAGCCACCCATCCAAGCCATCTCCACTTTATGTGTCTGTGGTTTTGACCCAGCAACCAGGAGATGGGCAGGTTGTACTTTGGCACCGGTCATGCAGTCTAAACCTGTGGCCCAGAAGCTGTTGACTGAGAGGTATAGATTTTTTTCATTATGATTATTCATCTCCACGGACAAACATTTCAGACATTATCATTTATTAATAATAATTATATAGCAACATAGTGCCAAATTAACTGGATATTTTTGTGAGAGTAGACCATGCTTTTTAAAAATAATGTGTTCTTTGTTTTAGATAGTACATTTGAAGTATGTATGTACAGAAAAGAATACAGAAGCAAAGAAAAATAACTTCATACCTCATTGCTCAGAAAAATCATTAACATTTCATTTTAGTTTTCCTATAATATACATGCACATGACTAGAGGGAAAATCCCACAAATAAGTGGATAAATATTATTATAGTGATTTCATTTTGTACTGTTTTGATTTCTCATTATATCATAAGTATTTTTCTGGCCACTAGGCATTCCTCAAAGACATTATTATTAATGGTTATGCAACATAAATATAAAATAATTGAATCATGTGCCTATTTGTTATACTTTTATCATTTTTTGCTGTTATAGATAATGCTGTGGTTAAGATGCCCTTAAATCTTGGTTACAGCTCTCATATTTGTTTCTGGGAAATTTAGTATGCTAACAGCTGTATCTTAAAGTTTAGTAGGGAGTTCAAGCTTCTGGAATTGCTTGGAATTCCAAATAGTAGTGAGCATAACACAACGGCACTTTAACAGCATCCATGGGTTGCCCCAAAGTAAGCCACCAAAGATTTGTCTATGTCAAGGCTTGCCGTTTTGACTTTTGCCTTAGTCTGGAGTCATCCTTTTGAGTTGCTATTACTTTTCTATAGTAATAACTTTTCTGTAACTTTTCTATTACTTTTTACATTTTATTGAATGCCAAAAGACTCTATCTATGCCTGACCCAGCAGCATTCTTGAGCTCTCAAAGAAGATATACCCTTAAAAAGACTCCTCCCTTCATCTCACAAGATTTTCTGTTAGGTCATGCCTGAAAGAAGTTTCCTGAGGACTGATTTAAAACCATTATGGCTAAAAAGTTACGTCAGCCTCAAAGACCTTGTCCTTCATGATGACTAATGTAGTTCAGGATGACCTACCAATGATTTTCAATGTTCTTTTTTAAATTAGTACAGGGTCTACAAGGGTCTCACTACACAGCTTGGACTCTTAGTGATCCTCCTGTTTTCAGCCTCCCAAGCACTGGGATTACAGGCGCACACCACCACACCCAGTCTCAATCACAATCTCAGCACATCCTGGGAGCGGGGCTGGCACAGCATGTTGAGGATCGAACCCTGGTCCCTGCACCTGCCTAAGCAGGCACTTTAGTCCGCTGAGCTATCTGGCTGGCCCTGATTTTCAGTGTTCTTTTTCTTTGTATTTAGCCATGAGTATATTAATGACAGCTAGTTAGTCCAACCTTTTGCATGTGCCCAAGTTTAAAACAAGCCTTGATCCCAAATTCTTTAGGGATTTCAGACCCCAATTTCTATCCTAGAAAACATATGTCTGTCTCTGAGCTCTCTCTCTTGATCCCTAGGACTGCTGAATAACCAGTATCAGCTCTGGCAATTATGTATATTAGATATAAAAATCTTACATTAAAAAACAGATGGTCTGTCCTCATTTCGCATGCCTCTGATGACCTTTCCAGCAGTATCACACTCCTGAGCCTAATATGGATGTTGGGAGAGCAAATGGAGGGAAAGGCGGAGTGGAAGAAAGGCAGGACAGGTATGAGGCATGAAGCAAACTGGCACCTTGGTCTAAAAGGTTCCTGCTCAGGGCTCTTCCTATGCTCTATTATAGTAAGTCTGCCACCCCACTTCTCTCCACTTGTACAGTTCAGTCTCCCACACATGGGGTTATAGAAATCCTTTGCAACTTATAAAGAGATTTCATGGGTTATACTGAAGGTTTCCACTGTCAAACAGAACATCTTTCCCACCCAGTAATAAAACAAAACTACAAAAGAAAAAAGACTTTGCCGTTTTTTTACATTGTCTCCTTAAGAAAGTAAATCCTCAGAGCTGACTATAAATCATTCAGAGTAAAGATGTTTGGAACAGATGGAGGAGATACTGTGGGAAACATCCTTCAGGTTGAATGTGTACCTCTCAAAGAAAGGCAATAATCATGCCTCCTTTCTAGGGTCATTGTTATTCTTGGCTAGCAATGCTGCCATGATCATTACAGGTGTTAGATATTGCTACTATTGCACTTTGTGGGTAAGGGGGTGCACTGGACACCAGGCAGTGAGTAAAGAAGACATGGTCCCTGCCCTCAGTGTGCTGATTCACTGTGCTCGTGTTCTGCCCTTACCCACTGTGCTTCTCCTGTTCTATCGAAGCAAGTTTGTCTGCCTTCAGCTCAGTATGATTATGTGAGTGATGGGCTTGGGTGATTCTGTAGTCAGGACTTCTGTTGGAAAGGCTGGCTCCACAAAGAGGTGATCCTGGTATGTATAGAACACAAAGAGTAGCACATAGTAAGCTTAAACACCCAACTGAAAAATCAAATTAACGGTTTGTCTCCCCTCAGGAAGGGAGGGAGCCATAGCTATAGATGCCTAAAACCAAGAAATTGAGCTTTTCATGGATAAGTATTTCCTTTACCTGTAAAATGTGGACTCATTCATATAAATATCATATGATTACATCAAGAACTTGATTCTCCCTTGGATTCCAGCTCCTGCGCCATGGCTGTTGTGTTCCTGATATTTTCTTACACTTCTTATCCTCTACTTCCATGCCAATGTCTTCTTCCAGCATTTTCTCCTGTGAAGTAACCATTGCATTGCTATTTGCTGTGAAATCCATAATTCCAACTGTGAAACTCACCCACATCTCAGCTCACCACCCTTAATAACAATGGAAGGGCCCCTGTACCGCTCCTCCTAGCCCATGCAGAGCACCCAGTCCCAGGAAAGATTATAACAGACCTAGCGTTGAAGATGGGCAGAGCTGTTCCATAGGGAGCCAACACTCAGGAGTACTTCCTGTGGGAGCACCATACTGCCAACTTCCACAGCTGGCCTAGGACTGGGGTCTGACCTTCATACGACAGGAGTTACTATGTGCTGGGTCACAAGTGACTATGTGCTGGATCTGGAGCATGTGACAGAATTAGAATATATGTAATGACATTACTGAGTTAAATTTAGAGAATAAAAAATATCTTCTTCCTCCAGGTTAAGTCAGAGGAGAAAATCTAAGTCTCACCCCATATGACATGACCAGACATTGACAGGAATTCCTATTTAGGCAAAACTAAGATTTGACCATATGTTGTCCACTGTGAAGATGGAGTATACCTCTCCCAGAAGGTTCATGATCATGGTACC
>PVKN010024821.1:0-14325 GCA_004027915.1 Capromys pilorides | reverse complement strand
ATTTAGAGAACATAAGAATAAATCACTATCAGTCCAACTGTTATTTCACAAAAATGCTAATGACCTTTTTAAACAAAGATGCTAGTGTGATCACCTGGAATTATTTGTCTTGCCACATGGAAGAATTTAGGATGATTTTGTCCCATGAGCTTCTCAGATACTAGAGAACATGCAATCGTGGGCCAACACACTGAACAAGAGACTTCCCAGCAAAGGGTAGTGCAGTTGAGACTGGGCAGATTGGCATGCTCCTGCAATCCCAGCTCTTGGGAGGTTGTAAATAGGCGGATCACTATGAGCCTGATCTAGTAGTGAGACCCTAAAACACCATGTAGACCCTTCCCTAAAAAAACCACACAAAAAAGCAAACAAAAAATGAACTGAAAGAGAGCTGGGAACATAGGAGTACAGTGGATGAGGACCGTCCTCTCAGCCCACCCACACATTCTTCATCATTGCAATGCTAGGGTTTGACTCCTGGGCCTTGCGTCTACCACCAGATACAACCCAGCACTCACCTCCTTCTACTTCTTTACAGCTATGTCCAGGGGATCTCTTCGTAACAGTGCTGTTGTTTTAAGATGGGAAGAAAGGGCCAGCAAGATAGCTCATTGGGCTAAATGTCTGCTTAGCCAAGCAAAGGGACTGGGTTCGATCCCCACACCACATGGCACGTGATGCCCACCCCCAGGCACACTGAGCCACCCACTGAGACTGGGTGTGGTGGCGCATTCCTGTAAACCCAGCACTTGGGGAGGTTGAAAACAGGAGGATCACTGAGAGTCTGAGCTGTGTAGTGAGACTGTGCACCAAATATATTTTTAAAAAATAGGAGAAAAGTAGGACTACTAATCAAGTTGAATGTTTCTGACTTTCCTCTTGAAATTAATGTTTTAGTTGGAGTTGATAGCAAAGGATTTATTTTATTTATTTTTGTACTACTGGGGATTGAACTCAGGACCTTGCACTTGCCAGGCAGGCACTTATGCTACTGAGCTACTTCCTAGCCCATTAGCTGGAGTTGATGACACATTCCTGCAACATTAGCACTTCTGAGGTTGAGGCAAGAAGGTCAAACTTTGAGTCCTACCTCGGCAACCTATCAGACCCTTTCTTAAAATTTAAAAAAGAAGGAAGGAAGGAAAGAAGGAAGGAAGGAAGGAAGGAAGGAAGGAAGGAAGGAAGGGGCTATAACTCCTCAGTGGTATGGCATCCCTGGGCTTGATCTCTAGTACTTAAAAAAAGACAAGGATGTGCCTTTATTTATTTATACATAGTTTATTTATACATAGTTCTTTCCCTATACTTGTTTAAAGAACATTTTAAAATTCTGAAACAAGCTTCAACTTGGAAAATATGTATCTGAGTTCGAATAACATGGGATCCAAGGACGAGTGTCTCGTCAGCCACCGTGCATGAAACCAGACACAGATTTTGCAAGAGATTTTCTCGCACGGTGGCATTTATGGGCTTTGCCTTCTGGGGCAAGCAGTAACTTGGAAGGAGTAATGCTGATTCCAGCAAGAAAGGTTTTATTGAAGCTGTAGGGAAAATATAAATGGTATGAATATCAACGCAGAGGCTGCCAAAGGCCTCAGGGGCAAGGAAAACTCAGGGCAGAGTGGACCGCAGGCTGTGACTCAGGCTTAGTCAAAGTGTCATGCTGTAGTCTTTCAAGGTCGCTTAAAAAAAATCTGTCTGAGGAAGAACAATTGGTTCTAGACAAAGAAAACATGAGAGCTAAAATCAAAAACAAAAATACGCATCCACTTAAGAAAACCTCAGCAAACCAGAAGCCCACGACTCCAGGACAGAGCTGTCAGCGGCAGCCTTGGAAACGCCCCATCCCTGGCACCCAGAGGAATTTCCAGTGGGTACGATGAGCAGCTTGCATCAAGGTGGCTGAGAAGCCAGCACCAGGCTGGGAAAACCTTGCTCTTCTGGGTTTGCTGATTTCTTCTTTGTTTTTGGTTTGTTTGGTTTTTTATGTATTTAGTCTACAGGGTCTACAGGGTTCTGTCTCACTACACAGATCGGACTCATAGTGATTCCCATTTTCAGCCTCCTAAACGCTGGGATTACAGGTGTGCCCCACCATGTCCAGTCTCAATCACCTTCTCAGCGTGCCCAGGGGTGGGGCCGGCATGGCAGGCCCTGGGATCGAACCCTGGCCACTGCAGTCTGCCTAAGCAGGTACAGCGCTATCAAGCCAGCCCTTTGTGTTTACTAACTTCTAACTCAGAAAAAGCCTTGGATGAATCCCAGGGAAGATCAACTTGCCCATGCTGTTCAGCTGTGAACCCCATGCTATGCGTTCTCAAAAATAAATGCACACTTCTGATTTTTGCTTTTGTTTTTATTTTGGAGTGTGTGTGTGTGTGTGTGTGTGTGTGTGTGTGTGTGTGTGTTTTGAGTTCGGGCTGGCCTTGAGCTCATTTTGTAGCCCAGGCTGGTCTTGAACTTGCAGTGACCCTCCTGCCTCAGCCTCCCGAGTGCTGGGCGGCATGCACGCTAACGCCTGACTCGCATTTCTGACTTTTTACCACAGAAGTTGGAAGCTCACCTGGGATAATGAAGATGTATAACACTTCCCACAGGAAACCGCAAATTCCTTCGGGCGTTATTGTTTCTTCCTTTCACTCTGGTACATCCTGATCTTTCTGTTTGCACTGAGAGCACAAAGCTAATTTTCGTATCTCTATCTTTCTATAGATTTAGAGGGAAAAATAAAGGCAAATGATGAGTATCATAAATCCCAGGTAGGGCTGGGAGTATAACCCAGTGGCATAAGCATTTGCTTGGCAAACGCAAAGTCCTGAGTTCAATTCCCAATACCAATAAATAAATAAATAAATAAATAAATAAATAAATAAATAAATAAGTCCAAGGTAAATATTATTTGATATTATTAATTTTTTGTAAAGTCTGGGCAAAACGTCACTAGACCACAGTATCAGCATACACTAGACACTAACAGCCACTCAGAAAACAAAAACAATTAACCAAACTGTCCTCGTTTTCTTAAACTTTATTTATTTTTGTTATAGCTGGCTCAGCCTGCCTTGGGGGTGGGGCTGACACAGCATGTGGTGCTGGGGATCAAACCTGCGGTTGCCTAAGCTTTCCTAAGCAGGTGGTTTAGACCGTTGAGCTATCACATCGGCCCAATATTTTCTGTTTTGAGGTAGCTACCTGGTTTCTAGTTTCCTTTTTTTCGTTATTGTTTTTTCTGGAACCGGGTATTGAACTCAGGACCTTGCACTTGCCAGGCAGGCACTTGTACCCCTGAGCTATCTCCCTGGCCCTTTTTCCTCCTTTTCTGTATGTTTTATATACTTTTCTTAAGTTATAGCCAATGATTCTAATAGATATATGTGCAGCACTGAATTGTTAGAAGTGCCAAGACTCAGCCCATGGTCTGGGCTCCGGGCCTGAGCTGGAGGAAACCCTCCTGCAACAGCTTCTGCTACTGCTCCTGCAGCTGGCTTGGCAGGGCTTCCAGATTTCTTAAACTTGGACAGTAGGGTCAATCGGCCCACGGTCAATGCCCTGACCTTCTAAATTTAGGCCCCGTTTACCCTGCATGGACACAATATTCCAGATATGAGCCCCCTTGCTTATTTTATATGAAAGAACATGATTCAGTAACTCCCAGGAGCACACACAGCCCTACCTAGGTCACAGCTTCTCCCGCTTCCTTCCCCATCGGGTCTGACCTTCCTCTTCAGGTCAGCCCTACCCAAGATGTCATGGGGACAGTGACAGGCCTGGCTCAAGCATCAGGGCATCCATTTCAGTCCTGGGTCTCCCTGATTGGATGAACGCAGGGAAAGTGTTCTAACCTAACCTAATCTTTTGTAGTCTAATGGCTCTCTTAGAAACTAATAAAGTCATAGGTTCCTAGAAGGAGGAGGAAGAGGAAGAAGAAGAGGAGGAGGAGGAGGAGGAGGAAGAGGAAGAGGAGGAGGAAGAGGAGGAGGAAGAGGAGGAGGAGGAGGAGGAGGAGCAGGGGAAGAGGCAGGGAGCAGAGGGAAGGGAAGCATGGAAGGAGGAAACGGTGAAAGGAAAAGCCCTTTCCTTTACTTAAAAATATCTGCGGCAGAAAGCCTAGCGCAGAGTAAAAGCACTGGGGTTGGAGTCTGTGGCATCAAACGTACTCAGCAAACACTGCCCCGTTGTCACTTCTAGCTGAGAAATCCCCTGTGGACAAGAGAAGGCTAGAAAGTGCTGGTAGGAGCCACCAGCACCCTTGATGACACCAGTGATGTCACTAAACAGCCCTCTCTTTAAAACAATTGTTCATCTCCTGCTGTTAACACACATCAAAATTTCTAGCATGGCTGTTGCTTTTTTGGCTGGTTTCTTTGTTTAAGTCTAGATAGAATTTATTGTCAAGTAGATAGGGAGTTACGCATCACTATGAGAAGGTCAATTGCACACACCCTGGTGGACTCAGGAGCTGCTCTTGGGGTCCAGGGAACTGGGGTGATAATGGTGCTATCACTTGCTGCAGAAGTTACAGCTGGGCCAGGTGTGGTAGTACATGCCTGCAATCCCAGCACTCGGTAAGCTGAGGCAGGTGAATCACCATGTGGATTTTTTTTTTTTTCCATTCTCTCTCTCTTTCTGTTCAGATTGGACATCAGTAATTCCCCACAGATGCAGCCTGCTTTGGTCCTCTTTCTGCCTGTTGTGTCTTTTGTGTGCTTGTTTATTTGTTTGCTTAGCTGGCTCAGTGCACTCTAGCAGCAGGGCTGGTGCTGCCTATGGTTCTGGGGATCGATCCACACCAGGCACTTTAGACGGCTGAGCTATCTCTCTGGCCCCAGTATGGCTGTTGTGAATCAATGTTTTAGGAGCTCTGTGGAGTAAGACACTGCTTCTGAGAAAACTGAACTTCGCCCACTCCCCACCGCATTGCTTTTCTGAGGGATCCAGGGTCAGTGTCCCATTGGTAGATAGAGCCCCGTGTCCCTGCGCTGTAAGCACTCAGGCCAAGTAGAGCGATTGGACACCTCCTCTCCATCCAATAGTCACTTCCCACACAGAAATCCAAGTTCCGAAGGAGAGGCATTGGTAGGAATCAAAGAACAAGCAAACATGGACCAAAAATAGCATCTTAGCTCTCTTTAGCGAAGTCACAGAGTGACTACTAACTTGTTGCTTTCAATGTATTGAGAGTTGGCATGTTAGAACCAGGGTTAATATGTTACAATCTTCCTGCTGGATCTGTGAGTAAAAAATTTGGGCTATATTAAAATAGGATTTATAAAAAATCCAACATGACCCTTTTGCTCATTGTTTCCAGATTTTATTTATAAAATAGACTAGTTTGGAATTTCACATTCACATTTGTGTATTAAATCTGTGCACAACTCTCAAAAACAGAGATTTGTTTAACCATTTAGTCTAAATGTACCTACCCAAAGAAAAGGTGCTTTATTTTCTACATTTTCACAAAACAAATATAATTTAAAAGTATTGTTTAAGAGAGCCTCACATCAGAATTATTTGTGAAAAAAATAAGTAAATATATTTGTGCAGCTCCCAACCGCAGCTGGAGGAGGGTATGGGAATATGGAAGAAGCTAACGATATCTCTGTGCTTTCCATCCCCAGGAATTCCCACTTGGGAATCAGCAATCTAAAGGAAAACCAGGCTCCTGGAAAACCCAGGATGAACCTAGCTTCTACAAATGAAGTATAAGAGCTATCAGCACTTTGCTCTTTATTATTCGATGTATAAATCCTTGCCATCTTAGGTTGGAATTCTACCTAACACTTGCCATGTGCTGGGGGCCTGTCCTGGGGGTATACCTAAACATTTATCTTCGGGATAATACATAACCACAGATGAAAAAAAAATCTGTAGTAAAGTTCAACCGAGTCAAATTGGGTAGCTACTTTCCATTTAGAAAATCATTGCTTCTCATTTAATTTTATGACTGGTGTCAAGATAGTACCATTATGGCCACATAGTCTTTTCAAATATAATTAATGAGTTCATGTTTCATTTTTAATTGTTTTTGTTATATATGAATATATGCTCTTATAACATATGCAGTATATGAATAAAAGGTAAAGAAATAAGCTTATGTGGTTTTTCAAAACTTCTGTCAGATGCAGCCAATTTGTAGAAAAATAGCTTATTACAAACTAAATTGTATTTTTAGAAATTATGTACTATTTAACCCTAGTATGCTTTATAAGAAAATTAACTATCCTATCTTGGTTTTTAAAAGTTATATAAATTTATACTGGGCTGGCCAGAGAGCTCAGCGCACTAAGGCACCTGTTCTGGCAGAGTGCCGCAGCCCGGGCTCAATCCCCGGCCTGCCTTGCCAGCCTCGCCCCTGGGGTACGCTGAGGAGACTGAGACTGGGCGTGGTGATGCACACCTGCAATCCCAGCGATTTGGAGGCTGAGTACAGCAGGACTACTGTGAGTCTGATCTCCATACTGTGTTCCTGTACACCCTCAAGACCCTGTACCAAATACATACAAAAATAAAGTGAAAAAATAAACTTATGCTAAACATAGAATTTCTAGGCATGAAAATGTGAGATGAGAAAATAATAATTCCAATGTTATATCCAAAAATAATTGAATGGCTACTTTTCCTTCCAATTACATATATATAAATACGCATACACTGTCATATGTTACAAGTCAGGGTCGAAAGGAACGACAAGAAGACCCGATGAATTTTGCTCAGAGGTCTCACTGAGATCTGTCTCGAAGTGAGGCCCGACCCACAGAAGCATCTTACTTCTATTGAGTACTCAGGGACAGGCTAAGGAATGTGCTCACGTGCATAATTACTTTAGTTAAGAAAGCCTATAACCTCCGTTGACCTTCACTATTTGTCTAATGCTAGGCTCACACAAATGTTAAGTAAAAAGATAAAGAGAGGAGGAGATAACCACTAACATCCACAGCAAGGGAGGAGACAACAATCAAAGAGCCATCAGGATCCCTGGGCTTTGCTTATGGTTCTCCGCTTCTTAAGATGCTAGTGTAGTATCTCTACAATACACTATGTATCATTATATGTAATTCTCTATCACACTTTCTATGAACGTCTTCCAATTGCATTTTTAGGTTGCTAACACTTTTTGAAAACATCACTTTGAATGGCAGCATAATATTCCAGGCTGCAAATACCATATTCCATGAAGCCTATAAATTATTTTGCCAAAGACAGAGTTGCCGTGACACCTGAAGTATAACAATTAGGATATAGGAAAAGTTATTTAATGAAGAGACACAAAAAAATATGGTGGCACAAATCTGAGAAAAATGTATTCCTGAGGCGTGGATCAGGCCAGGAGCAGCCGTGTACTGGCTGAGGCGGTCCTGCCCACAAGGTCGTCAGGGACGTGGTCTCTCCCCAGCCTGGATCGCCCCAAGGAGAACTCCCTCACACCATGGTTTATGCTACAGATGCAGCAACAGAGGAATAAAAGCAGTAGTAGATCTCAGGTAGAACGTGACCCAGGTACTTACTTATAAAACTCCTCTTCCAAGAAGATGGAATTTTATTGTCATTATAAGCTTTGAACATTATAAAAATACCAATGTTCTATAAATATTAAAAATGACCAATTACATTTTGTGAAAAAATGTTGGTTTTTATTTTTTATTTTAATTTTTTTTTTTTTTTTTTTTTTTTTGAGACAGCGTCTCGCCATGCAGTTCTGGCTGGCCTTGTGCTCACTTGTGCAGCCCCCAGGCTGAGCTGGAACACCTGTAGTGATCCTCCTGTCTCAGCCTCCCCAGTGCTGGGATCGAAGATGCACACTCCCACCATTACACCTGCCCAAATCTTGTGCCTGCCAGCTTGGTGCTTATGCTTTGGAGTTAGCTCCATTTTTTTTTTTTTTTTCCAGTGTATGTAGTACAAGGTCTACAGTGTCTCACTATGTAGCTCGGACTTGTAATGATCCTCCAGTTTGCAGCCTCCCAAGTGCTGGGATTACAGGTGCATGTCACCATGCCCAGTCTCAGTCTCCTTGTCAGCATACCCTGGAGTGGGGCCAGCACGGCAGGTCTAGGGATTGAACCCTGGTTGCTGTGTTCTGCCTATGCAGGTGCTTTAGTCCTCTGAGCTATCTGGCTGGCCCTTTCTCCTGCCCAATTTTTGAATTTTCAGTTTTTCTTCCCAAAACTATCTCCTCATTTCCACCATGATCACAAAAATTGATCTGTTAGTTTCATGACATGTCTTAAACAAAAAGGACTTTAAATTTATGAATTCTGTAACACAGCTCAAAGATCTTTATTATTCCACAAGGCTAAAAGAATTGTTACTATATTGCTCATTTTAATAATTGGCGTCTCTCCACCCTTTCCTCTTGCATTCTTGAATTTATTTCTATGTTCCATATCTTTCTAAATTTCTGAATGCTGGGCTGGCCAAATAATGAGCAGATTAAAGCACCTGCAGGCAGGCACAGGGTTTGAACCCCAGGCCTGCCGTGCCGGCCTCAGCCCCGGGGTGTACTGCGATGGCAATTGAGACTGGGCGTGGTAATGCACGCCTGTTATCCCAGCTCTTGGGATGCTGTAGACAGGTGGATCACTGTGAGTCCAACCTAGCAGTGAGACTCTGAACACCCTGTAGAACCTTCCTAAAGTACAAATAAAATAAAATAATTTCTGAATGATTATAATTTTCTACTTCCTTTTCATAGCGGTCAGGTCATTCTATCCCCTAGCAATGATGCCCAGTAGCACACATTTTTCTCTGAACTCCAAATAATAGGACACTTCTGTGAATTTACAAATGGTGTTTCTATCCATTAGTTACTATGTGTCCTACATAAATTCTGTTCTTTGTATTTATCTTCAGATAAAGAAATCTTTATAAAGACTTGATGTTTCCAGAACAATCATTGGTCTTGCTCAATTCTTCAATTGGCTTGCAGGCAAAAATCTTATTTTAGGCTTATTACTATGAAGTAGGTTAGCAAGTATGATTTCTTTTCTTTTTTATGTATTTGGTACAGGACTATTATTTTTTATGTATTTGTTACAGGGTAAGTATAACTTCTAATGTAATTTCTGGTGCCTGCAGCCCTTCTAAAATGAGATTATTTTCCAGTCCTACCTACTGGCTGCCTGATAATCTTACAGATCTATGTAAATTTATAATCTATGGTATCTACTACTTTCACCACTCTCCTATCTCTGCCCCATCCTCCTCTTCTTTAAAGTCACAGGAGACAATAATCTTCTAGCTTCTCCTCATTCCTTAATTTGTGAAAGCTGAGACCACTAAGTGTTCACCAAGCTCACGCTCAGGAAGGAAGTCAGGCAGGAAGTCGGGCCACCTGCGTCAACATATAAACTTATAAGTTCAATGATTCTTGCAGTAAACTCCTGCAAGCCAGTTTATCAAAAAAAAAGGAGCAAACAGAATTCTAGGCAAACAACTTGCTTAGAGAAAGCTTTGTTTATTAAAACTCCATTTAAGCTTCTGACTGAGATGTTCCTCAGTCCTCAACTAGTATATCATGAGCTTTGCTCAAGCCTAACATGCACCCCAACAGACACGCCAGCCTTACGCCCCATGAGCCTGGACCCTAACTCCATGACCTTTATTTTTCTAAGACTCTTCCAGGATCAAGCCAGCATTCTTCTTTACTGCCTTAGATCCCATGAGTTTAGCTTTGGTTGGCCAACAGGTTTTCTGGTAGTCGTTTAGAGAGCTGACATGATATAGAGACCCCAGAAAGAGATGCCAGGTGTGTGAATGAGCAGCCTCCCCCAAATGCATGGGTACAAGTATCACTTGCCAATTCTGTTAGCTGGTTCACACTTTGCTCAAAATCTGGGACCAGTAAATGAGGTCCTTGTCATCTATCATTTCAAATGGGTAGGATTTGATGTGGCAAAACAACTTGTCTGGGACCCTTGTTCTCCTGTCATCAGTGTGGAGGTCACCAACCTTAATATCTGAAGAACTCCAAAAATTCTGAAGTAAGTCATCTTTAGACTTATTTTTGTAGATCATGTTTTGACTTTCGCTACATTTTACTTTTTAAGCTATTTTAGAAGAAGTTGAAAGATTTTCCATAATGAACTTTTAAGATGGGGTCAATTTAAAGCATTAGTTTGTGCTCCTTTTCAAAGAAAGACATCTGTGTCTATCATTCAAATTAATCATCCATTTGGTTTATTTTTCTTTTGTTCATTAAACCAATATTTAGTGAGCATCTACTCTGGGCAAAACACTGAAAGCATTGAAGATTTTCTTTCCCTTCCCTTGAAGATACTATGCTGGAATAACCCCCAAGAGATACATTATTCTTTAAGTGAATTCTTTCCTTCTTAAAATGAAACAGATAATTAAAGGTGAAGTTGAATGGAAAATATGAAAAAAAAGACAACAAAGCAATCTAAAACCATAGGATCTTGCCCCGAGGTTAGAGTTTTATGAAGCCTTTATTTCAACCAGGCTTATTTTCATCATGTTTCATCTAAAATAGTCTGTGAACGGCCACTTACATAAACACTTGAGAAAGGCTGTGATTTACTCCAGGCCAGAAGTAAAAGCAGACTTTACTCTTCTTCCTTTTCATGGACTTCCATGTTGGAACGCAGTCCCATTAAAAATTATGGGGACTGGCAGGTTTTTGTATTTGTTGGAAATGATTTTCAAATAAATTCGGTAATCATATCCTGAAATCCACTTACACAAGGGCTATATTATGACTATTACTGAAGGAAAAATGATTTCTAAGAATTTTTAATAATGTGTTAGCTTTCCTATCAATGACATTCAACTAACTTTCAAAGTTGATATTAGTAGTCTAGAGCTGCTCTTAACTAGCAACAAATAAAGAAATGAGAAGGTCAGGTTAGTCCAGATTTAGATGTACTATCGATATAGTAAGAGCAGAGTTCATGAAGATAGGAAGGGTGATCCCACCAGTGAGTGATAGAATCTTGAACCTCAGTTTTTCTAGGAAGGCTATCACAGAGGTTTTGACTTCTTATCCAATAGAAATTACTCAAAATGTTTAGGTTAGCTTCAGGTCAAAATTATGGTCCAAATTCCTGGGTAGTGTAACTTCCATGGAGTAGACTATTTCCCCGTTTTATAGAAATCCCACAGAAAGCTTCATAATGAATTTTTCTCAATGTCCTTGATGGAACGGCCTTCCTGGTGGTTCTGAATCATGCAGACTCATTTGACCTCTCTTCCTGAATGCAGATCTTTGGAAGAGAGAACAGGGAACATGGGTAGAGTGATGAGCATGTGGTGTTAGAGGGGATGCTCAGGATGACTAAGGAAGATAAAAGAAAGCCCAAATAAAATCAGGCCAGATAGAGACAGCCATATAGCTCAGTGGATTAAACCACCTGCAAGCAGGTGCAGGGGCCAGGGATTCAATCTCACCTTTGGGACTCACTGAGATGACAATGGAGACTGGGCGTGGTGGTGCACGCTTGTAATCCCAGCTCTTGAGAGGCTATCAACAGGCAGATCACTGAGTCCAATCTAGTAGTGAGAGCCTGAGCACCCTGTACACCCTTCCCTAAAATATAACAAAAACAAAAACAAAATAACAACAAAAAACAAACAAACAAACAAAAAAACCCAGGCCAGGTGCACTGGTGCAAAGTCTCCTTTGAAGACCAAGGCAGCAAACTCACAAGTTCAAACCAAACTTGGGAAACTTAGTAAGACTTCCACTCAAAATTATCTTTTTTCTTTTTTCTTTAATCATTTATTTATGTAGGTACAGGGTCTCACTACACAGCTTGGACTCCTAGCAATCCTTCTGTCTCAGCTTCCCCAGCACTGGGATTACAGATATGTGTCACCACGCCCTGTTTTGGTGGCTGGCACAGTGCCCCGGTTCTGGGCTGGCCTGACATGGCATACTGAAGTTCAAAGCAAAGTCCTTGAGCTTGCCAGGTAGACATTTAGAGTGCCGAGCTATGTTCCCAGCCCCTCAAAATATTTTTTAAATTACTAAGGATGTAACTTAGTGCAAAGACCTTTGTTTAATCTCTAGTACCACACAAACAAAAACATCTCAGAATCTACATAGATTTGGCACTGTATTTAGTGGCTTTTAGTTTACGAATAGTAAGACTTTCAAAAAAGTCTGAATCCACAATCAAAATCTATTATGCACACCACTATCTATTAAAGAAGAATGTCCCTTAGTTGGTTACTTGTCCCCCTTTCCCTACACACAGTGGGAGGTGGGGGCTGGGAGCTGCAGTCCTGATAATCTAATTCCAAACTGATTTTGAGGGAAGATTTTTTTCTACGCCCAGAAATTATTCAAGTTTTACCCTGGCTTTAGGGGTTTTCACCGTTGCCACATTTCTCAAGATGAATCTGCCTTTGTGTTTCAGTGTGGAAACTTCTATGGGCTGACCAGTCCTAAAGCCACCTCAAAGCAGACCAAGGGGAATGCTCCATAATGGAGCTTCTGAACCTTGGACTGGAGCTGCATCCCGTCCATCACAGTGGGAAACTCTCCTCTAAAATCAAGACAAGCTTGTGACCCTTGCCATGTCCTATCATCCCTATATGTGTTTAAACATATGGCTGAATGTCCCAAGATGCATCATCATTAGTTTATGAATAGTAAGACTTTCAAAAGAGCCTGAATCCAGAGGCTCTAACCTTCCATTGCAAAGAGTCTGTTGGAATGAAGTGGATGGGAGCCAGCCGTGAGGCAGGAGCTGATCATCACAATGTCCCCTGCCACCAAGCACATTTCCTGACGATGCAGTGAGCTCCCACTGGGTCACAGGAGACAGCAGGGTCACTGGCAGCACAAACAGGCCTATGAAATGCTTGCCTTGTCTTTGTGCTTCAATTTAGTGGAGCTGTGAAAATCATAATGAAGGGAATGAAGCTTCTGCCATGAGGAGCGTTTCTGAGGCAGAGAAGAAAAATGAGGAAGATGGAAACAAAGAAAGCAGTTGGTCAGAAAGGGACAGCACGCAAATGAGTGAGAAAGGCTTCCACAATGAACTCCCTGCCAGAGCAGAGGAGAGAAAGAAATCTCGCAAATGCCTGATCCTGCAGAAACGTGGATGCCGGCTGAGCAAGGCCTCTGAATCTCAATGGAGTGACAGACTTAGTGTCCAAGTACAAAGGGAGCATCTCAACTCCTCAAAGACACAAAATAAAGCTTTCAGCATGCAGTGGGGGTGTAAGCCTGTGAGAGATCTCTCAAAATAAGAAATTCCTGGAAGCAGAGGGAGGAGGTTCGTAATGACAGAGGGGGAGGAATTTTATTAGCCCAAGAAAACGTTTTCTGTAACTTGGAACTTCCCTCAGGTTAAGCTTTGATGCCAAAAGTTTCTTGTGCCAAAGGCTTTCCAAAGACCTCTAGAAGGGAAATAAAAACACCTGTTATGACTGAGTGAACCCTTCAGGGAAATTTGGCAGACGAGTCCTCGTGCTTTACGATGTAGACACAACCAGTTCGCACTATACTGACTGAGTAATCTGTTGTATAGAAGGTGGAATCCATCTCTATCACCCTTGAATGAGACAGGCTTACTCCCTGAATTGCATCATTAAATTCTGGAGTTTGAAGCCCTTCCTCTTTCTGTAGAAGCACAAGAATATGTTTTCTTATTGGTGTAAACTTGCTGGGAAACAACCAGCTGTTTGCAGCCTCAGTGTCCAGTGAAGTGGTGGCTGCCACCCCGGATGGTTCCAGATGTAAAGTGGACAGAGCTCCACGTTGGAGTTCACAAAGAAAGCTAGGAGGCCAACCCTGGCAGAACTCAAAAGATCAGCAAATTCAATTTCTTTCTTTTATGTGTAACAGCTTCTTTAGTCACTCAGAGCCAAAATTCCACAGCCCAGTGGATGTAGGTAGGTTCCATTATTTTAAACCATTGCCCCTACAGTGCCCTAAATTACCATAAACTTCACAACAACTGGGGGCTGGGTGTGTAGCTCAGCCACAGAGCACTTGCCTAGCATGCACAGCCTCTTGGTTCCATCTACAAGAAAAAGAAAATGCACCAATTTCCTGTCAGTCCCTAAATAAATGAATTGGTTTGCCTGCCCTTGGTCTCCTAAGTTGGATTTTTTGTATTAAAGACAAAAAACAGTAATAAAGAATTTCAAAACAAGATAATAGGAAATTAACAGTGATTATTATATTACATATTGTTGTTTTCAAAGTAGTTATTCAGATTACAACATATAGGCATTAAAAATTGATCAAATAATATAAACACAAGTCATTCTTTTCAATGAACTAATAGAGAGTAGTAGTAAATTATCTAAGTTATATAGAAAAGAATATATATCTCTCTCTATATATATCTATACGTA
>PVKN010024820.1:0-14319 GCA_004027915.1 Capromys pilorides | reverse complement strand
GCCAGTGTTTCCTGGGGTGGCCCTGCCAGGCTGCCTAGGCCCTATGTCCCGGAAATGCAGCCCCTGCAAGGCCAGACTGGCACTGTTCTCCCAGCATGACAATGGCTAGCAGGAAAGACCATGAAAGTTCGGGCGGGGTTTCTGGGAAGCTGCCCTGGCAGGCCTTGGTGTGTCCCTGTTGGAGGAGGACAGAGATTGCGAGCCCCCACTTGCTGCTGGGTCTGAGTCACTGCTGCACGGTTCAAGCTCAGAGGTCCCCTAAGCAGCGCCAGGCACTGAGAAGACCCTGGTGTCCTGGGCTCTCGTTTGTCATTTTAGAATTAGATCCCTTTAATTCTGGCAAAGAAGGAAGCTACAGAGGAACCTACAAAAAATAGGATTGGGGCTTCACTCCAAGGGCCCTAAACTGTGTGAAAGGGTAATCTCATGCAAAATAAAACGACGAGAAGCCAAGTTGCAAAGTGAACATCTCAGCTTGTATTTTACGAAGTGGAAGTAGAGGGCCTCGCTGTATTAGTCTTTTCCCTTTTCTATGACTTAAAAATACTTCAAGATTAAAAATAAACATAAGGAAAAACAGTAAGAGTCATATTTTCCTTTGTGTGATAGTAGCTTGGAGGTTTGCTGAGTGGACGACGTCTTGGACACCAGCCTTGGTACTACTAGCCGGATGCCATCTCACTGGGAGTTAGGGCTTCAACCTAGGGGTTCTGGGGAGACACAAACCTGTCATCCGTCGCAGGTAGGAACAGCGCAGGCTCTAAGCCTTATGGGTGGCACGAATGCTACCTTGTCTATGCTGTCTGATGCATACACTTTTTTGTTTTTTTTTCAAGACAGGCTCTTGCCATCCAGCTCAGGCTGGCCTTGAGCTCCCTTTGTCGTTCCTCTTGTATGCAGTTTGAGGTTGGTCTCGAATTCTCAGTGATCTTTCTGCCTCAGCCTCCCAAGTGCTGGGATTACATGCATGTAACACAACACCCGGATTTTGTTTTTACGTCCCCTGGAAGGAAATGCACTCCATCCGGGGACACAGTCCTGCTCTCCGGGATGTGCTTTAGCCCTGTTTATATTCGTGGGATGAGTGGTCCTCCCTCTAGGCTAGATGTGCTGGCTCATCCCACACTGTCTCAGCTGACAGGTCTGTGTAGAAAGAACGAACAGCCCAAGAACGCTATGAAGTCACCAGGAGGTCTTGGAATAGCTCTGGTGAGGGAAAGGGTGGGCTGTGTTGGAGGAGGCAGCATTGTGCTTGTGGGCAGGGCTGGAGGGGCGCAGGTGGGGGGACGCAGCTGGGGTGATGCAACTGAGAGGGTGGGGTTGGGGAGTGTGGCCGCAGGTGTAGCTGGGGATGGGGCTGGGCTTGCGCTGCATGGCCACGGGTGCCTGGCCAGCGCTGTATCGTTGCCTCCTCAAGATCGCACTCATCTTCGCGGCCGTCTCCTCTGGGTGGGGAGCTGGCACCTCGTGCTCTATGGGCGCTTCTGTCTCGGCCGCTTACGTGGACCCCGAGCACTGCTTCGCCGATGCCCATCTGCCCGTCGCTGTCGTGGCGACTGTGCCACCCTGAGAACTTTGCTTTTGTGTCTGGCTCTTTGGCTGCCGCACAGCGATCTGGGAAGGCTGCTGTGGACTTGGCAAATGAGGTTGGTCGCAGCACTTAAAAAGTGTGTAAGACTGTGTCTTAGTTACTCTTTACTTGTTGCTGGGACAAATACTGACACTCGAAATGAAAAAAGGAAAGGTTTACTTAGCTCACAGTTGCTGGAGGTTTCAGTCCATATTCGGCTGGCCCAAGGCTGAGTGGAACAGGGCAGAGAGCATCCAGTTCATGGCAGTGGAACAGCAACAAAATAGTGACAGAGGCAACCAATCAACCAGGGCGCAGAGAGCAACAGCCAGCATCTGTCTCTCTGTCTCTCTTTATATTACATTCAGGCTCTCTGCCTCAACCTATCTGCCTTAGGCCACACCCATAATCCCAGAAGGACTCAGACCCATAATCCCATCAGTACTAAAACACATAATCCCAGTGGCTCATGACTCAAGTCTCAAACTCTAGATGTCCCTGCCCCATGATTGCATGAGACTTTGGGGGGACAACTAGACATAAACCATAACAGACTGCTTTTTAATGGGCTCAGTACTGGCACTGCCAGTCTGGCTATTGGCTGCCCTGTTATGGAATTCGTAATTACCTACACTGACATAATGCAGAATGGTTCAAAGCAACCGCAAGCCAGAGGGTCCCTGTTAGCTGTGGCACAGAGACTGCACGCAACCGTAAGGGTGGCCTGGCCACCCGCTCCGACCTCTGCCCAGGGCTATGAATGCCGGGCCTGAGGACCGCGCAGCTCACAGTGTGTGGCGTGGGGTGGCGCTGGCCCTTGCGGTCATTCGGTTACTGGCACCTGCCTTGTGCTATGCCAGAGAGGGAAGGGCACCTCCCCCTGGCAGAGCCTGGGCTGCGACCCTTGAGCCCTTGCGGCCCGGCGCTGGTCTGAGCAGGGCTGGTGCGCTGGTTCCGGAGTTCTCCGGTTGAAGGGGGAAAAGCTTCAATCGGGTGGTCAGGGTTCTCATCTCAGAACCATCTGCAAGCTGCGCAGCTTGGCAGGACAAAGGCCACTGGGCGCCTGCTGCCCAGTCCAGTGAGAGCGCACCTCCACAGATTGCTAAAACAGATCACAGATCGCTCCGAGTGGAGCTGCGGGGGATCAGACCGGTCATTGCAACTAGTGGGTTTTGGTCAAAGCTGGCTTTCATTTTTATTTTATTTTTTTACTTTCTCGTATTTCTAGTAAGGGTCTATTAGATCGGACTCCTAGTGATTCCGCTGTGTTCAGCCTCCTAAGAGCTGGGCTTATAGGCACTCGTTACCACGCCCAGTCTCAATCACTACCTCTGTGTGCCCCGAAGGTGTGGCCAGCATGGCAGGCTCGGGGATCAAACCCCAGCCCCAGCAGCTGCATCCGCTTAAGCAAGTGCTTTCATCTGCTGAGGTATCTGGCCGCCCTTCAAAGCTAGCTTTAGAGGAGGAGCATAATGTATACCCTACTGTTTTAAAACAATGAATGTATGTACAACTGAGTTCCCCATCGTATGTCTTAAGCTCATTAGAGATGATGCTCGTAGACTAGCAGAACCGTATGCAGATGTGGCCTGCATTGTAAATAGAAAAAACCCAGTTTGATAAACTGTGTATTAGCCCTAAAAATAAAAAAAAGAAGAAAGACCAGTGTCTGCCATAGCAGGGGGTTCCTTAGCTTTGCTGGACGGGGCTGTTGTATAAAGACTGGTAAATGATCAAACCACAGAGGCGGCAGCTTGGAGTTAACCAAGTTAACTAAGCTCTATCACCTTGAGCTTCGTATTTCCTGGCCTGCTGAGTCACAGAGTAGGTTGAAGATAGAGTGGTCACCATGAGTTTTTTTTTTAATCTATGGCTCATATTGGGCTGAGAAATTGCAGGGATTTTTTACGGCAGTGTTTATGTTTACGCATTAACGCTCCATGACAGTGGTCAGTAGCAATTCCTCAGGGAAACGAAAAGCTAAGAAGCCTTCTCGGTTGACTTGGAAAGCACACACACTGGAAGTTTAGTCTGATGTAAAATCCTTAAGACGCATGCTGGCCCTCCATCCGGAGCCACGTCTGGATTGCCACAGAACTCCGTGGCAGCAAATGTTTGCTTGGAATGGAAGGTATTGGCCAATACTCTTGACCTCCAGAGAGCGGGGTGGAGTGAGGGCTTAATCACAGAGGAAGAGCGGGTGCTGGGCTGTTCTGACTTTGTATCCTTGCCGCCTCACCCAGGGCCAGCCCAGCTTCCTGGTGGCTCTCACTCTGCCCAGATCTGTCCTTCAGGAGGCTGTGGGCATAGCGAGTAAGGGCCTGTGACTGGAGCTGTGGGTTTTATCTGGGCTGTCTGCTGACTCATTTTGGCTCTGGGTAATTACACGGAGCTATACACAGTATCTAATTCCATTCTGCAGCTCTCAGGACCAGCTCTGGGCCTGTACAGATGAAGAGGCCCTAGGGAGAGGAAGCCACAGGGAATGGGACTTAGGGGTCAGGACGGCCACTGTATAAAATGGAGTTCCAGGTACTTAGCTCGCCATGTACCTCCAGGCCTGTTTGCACTTGAGGAGGTAAATAGCTGATACAGTGGTACCTCAGTTCATGAACAATTTTCATTTGCAGACAGTTTGGTTCATGAACAGAAGCATTTGTCAAAATTTTGTTTTTGTTTGCAAATTGCATTGCATGACAAACCCAACTGCGGCCATCTGTCCCGTGCCAACACAAACATGGCTATCTTTTCCAAAACTGAGCAAGAAATTATGTTTGTGAACTGAGCTCCTAGTATATTCCCATTACTCTCTCTGAGTGCTGGCATATGGACCTAGAGGACTGAGGTAAAAACATCACGTGTATTGTGGACAGAGTGACTGAAGGCCAAGCAGTTCCTGCTGGACTTCCTTTGCAGCTATCCAACCAGAGCAGCTGAGAGGGTGGGCTATTTGTTTGCAGGCTCAGCCAACAACGACCCTTACCCCTGCTCCCAATGCTGTCATCCACATCTTCCTGTGGTTCCTCTCTGTGGGAAGGAATGAGGAAGAGTAAGCAACCAGGAAAGCACAGAAGAGGCTTCCTCAGGAGAACATGGGTGAGGGAGAAGTCCCCATCCCCCTCTCTATCGTTTATTTCTCAGGACAGAAGATTGAGTTGGGGGACAGAGGATTTGGGTTGTTCCTGCAGAGAGAAGGCGGAAAGCTGCCACTGGGCAGACCATCAAGTCCCTCTGGCAGGCAGGGAGCAGCATGCAGTTTAATTCAGCCAAAGGTTTGCAGCATCATCTTTGGGACAGGCACCGTGCTAGTCCAGGAAGACAAGAATCACTGGATCCCTGCCTTTTACTTTCTTGATTGCAGCTGACTCCTGTTGTGCTGCCCGGAACGGAGGAATCAAGGAAGAATGGGAAGGAGGAGCAATGTTTCTTCAAACCGTGTTTTTAAAGATGAGCAGACACAACGTGGGCCAGAGCGAGGAAAAGCGTGGGAGCGTCACCATCAGGGACAACACTGCGGCTTACACGCCACGTTGGCCCAAAGTAGAGCACTGTGCGGACAGATTGCCTCTTGAAATGACAAACTCTAACTGTGTATGGTTACAGCAATAATCCTCCAAGGGACAAACAATAATACCATGCACGTCCCAAAGCACATAGTGGAGTTTGTCCAGCTCCTTTAACACTCAAAGTGACTGCTTTCTGAAGATTTGGGGAGAGAGGCACTGGTACCCCACTGATGTGTGTTCTCACGGGCACTCCAGCATGATGTGTACCCCAAGGGTTCTTCTAGAAGTTGTGGGGGTCTGAGATCAGCTTCAAATGAAACCACGCTTATTCGTGCCACTGTTTCATAAAAGAGGCTTGAAACCGAACAGCAGGTCAAGTTTAGAGATGATTCTCAGTTTCTCTGTGTTCTTCTCATTAGTCCTGGAAGCATCTTCCTCTGGGGGCAACATATATCTGGACCCTAGAGAGGGCTCTGACTTTTCCGCAGGAACTTTCTCAATCACCACAATCCCACCTGCCTCCCAGGGTCCCTGATCAGACTTTCGAGGTCCTAGCAAAGAGCTCCAGGCCGCTGCCATCGCTGGTGCACACAGGCAAGCCCAGATGCTGGCTTCTGTCCCCAGAACATGATTACACCCAGTCCTGCAAAGTCATTGCTCTTATTAGCACCCACATGCCAGGTTAAGATTGGCTCTGATTTAATAAGACATTAACGTCGAACAATAATTGAGGATTAACTCCAGCAAACAGAGAAACCTGAGCTCTGCCGCTCCTTGGCCTGAATTGATTCGTTCCGTTTGGGTCCATAGGCTGCTCCTTGGAAGGGCCGGGTCCCGCAAGGCCAGCAGTGGGTGAGACGCTGCATTCTGTAGAAGATGGCTCCGAGGGGAAGTATGCAGAGGAAAGGAGAGAGATTGCTTACAAGGCAAGATGGGTACCAGCAGCTTTCCTCTGCCCGGGGATTGTCTGACGACCCGGGAGATGAAGCCTGGGTCCAGGGTTCTCTCCTCTCTGTTTCCTCATCTGATCTTGAGGCAGGAAGACACCTCTCTAGGGAGGATGCCCTCCCCACACAGTGAGAACCTTGAGCTGTAACACGACATCAGACTCTCCCTGCATCTTCTGCTGTACTTGGAATTGCGCTTAGCAGTTAGAAGCCACTTAGCAAAACAAGTATTTGTTGAACAAATGAATGAACCTATTTCCTCCCTGCCAGAAATTCCCCATCCCCAAAGGAAGCGAGTCTTTGGTGAGTCACAAATATTCTGATTGTTATACCCAAGACCCTCTGCTTCATATTGTCTACAGTTCTAGGGATTTTCTGAGAAACAGTAAGGTTTGGCTTTGTGAAGAAACGGCAGTTCTGAAAAGTTGGGTGTGCATCGGGTTTTTAGCAAAACAATTTAGCAATTTAAATGCACAATGAGAATGGGCTGTTTTAAGAATTCAGTGACTCTGTATGGAGAAGGAATAATGTGAGAGACATATCCAGATAAACCTCAGAAATTGCGGAGTCTTGTGGATACATGCCCACTGCCCACTCCCATATCTTCATCTGTTGCTAAGGAACCAATCTTAAATAAAGATCACTTTACATTATTTTAAAAGAAAACTCACTGGTGTTGCTTTGAAACATGCGCATGACTTACAAGGATTTTCATCATCCCAGGTTACAGATGCTGGTTCCGAGTAGGGGCAGTGGGGAAGCAGGCAGGGACAACCACTGCTGCTGCTGATGAGAAGCCGGTGAGTCACAGGGGCAGGAAACCCGCACGGGCTGCTCCCTGGCGCAGGCTGGGCTCTCGCAGCCTTCCTGTGAGGAGAAGCATGAACTCTCAGGGGAGCCACTAAGACCTCTTCACTCAGAAGCGAGCCTCCGAAGTGGACTTTGAGGCCTCCTCAGCTCCAGGAGGCAGAGGGTTCTTAGAGTGGGGCAGGGAGTGGGGGATGGGAAGGGTGAGTGGGGGCAAACTCTCCAGACCCAAAACTTCTTCTCGAGAGACAGACTGAGCTGTAGTGGTGAAATGTATTATTCAGGATCACCAACAGTGTTCTCCTTGGGTGGGGATCATATGGTCCTGCCCAGTGTCCATGGGAAGTGGGGCCCAGGACCCTTGTGGATACCCAACCCCAAGGATGCTCCATAGTATTGGCTTACATCCTTTCTTCCCCATACTTCAGATCATCTCTAGATGATTCTAATACCGAGTACAACAGAAGTGCTGTGCACATAACTGTTAGGCTGTACAGTTTAGGAAACATTGACAGCAAAAGCAGCTTGTACATGGCCAATAAAGGCACAACCTATTTCCAAGTACTTTTGATCCATGTTGGCTTGAACTCATAGATACAGAACCTAGGGAGATGCAGGGCCACTGTAATTTCTCCCCCCTTTAGTGCTTGGCTATGTGATAGGCTTTAGCCAATGTGATACATGTCAAAGGCTATAGCAGTACCTACAGTCATCACAATGTCTTAAAAAGCGGATATGTGGCAATGTCCTTGATCCAACAGAGATCATAGCGCTAAGAAAAACCCCTCGTTGACCTGGGACACACACATACAATGAGAAATCAACCACTGAGGTTTTAAGCTTTTAAAATGTAAGGATTGTTTTATTTTCACAACATAACCTTATGCAGCTGAGTCAAGCGAAAATCCTGGAAGAAGAGCCCACAGAGGCAAGCAACACAGACAGTGAGGGCCGAGTCCTCTCATGGAGGCAGGGGAAGCAGATAAATGGGGGCATGATTTCCCATGCTTCCCCCAGCCCGGAGTGAGATCTGAGAGCAGGCTTGTCTGGTCTCTGAGAAATTGAGATAATCTGCAGTGAAACCTCAATAATAGTTTCCCTCACATGAAGAAATACAGAATGATTCCCTTTTAGTACCGGCCTTTCCAGTCTCAGGCTGGTCTCTATCCATACACTCAGCATGACCTGATACTCTGCCTGGTAGCTCTGCCTCATGAACAGGTGCACCCCATATCCAGACCCCTTGAAGCTGGTGTGGAAGACAAGCCCAGCCTCTAAGGGATCTGTGCCAGTGAAATAGAGCAGAACCCATGGTAACCTCTGCAGCCCCTTTTTATAAGTGTAGTAAGAGGCACATACTATGCAAGTGGCCAACAAGTACATGAAAAAATATTCAACATCTCTGACCATTGGAGAAAATCCAAAGTAAAACAACACTGAGATTCCTGAAAAAAATGGCTCAAGAAAATCAAGAAATCAAACAAATTCTGGCAAGCCTGCAGGGAAAAAGGAACCCTTCTACATTGTTGGTAGGAGTGGGAACTAGTACAACCACTGTAGAAATCAGCACAGAGATTTCTAAAAAAGAAAAAAAAACCAAAAAAACAAAACACTAAAATTAGAAATTCCACTTTATCCAGCTATTCCCCTTCTGGGTATCTTCCCCAAAGAAGTAAAGACCTCATATTACAGCGATACTTGCATACCCGTGTTCATAGCAACATAATTCGTACAGTTACATGTTGGGGACAGCCTTACAACTCAACGGCATTAGGAGCATTTACATTTCTGTGAAACCATCACCGCCATCTACCCACAGGGCTCTTTCCTTCTTGCAAAACTGAAACTCTCTGCTGTGCGACAATCACTCCCCCTTCCCTACGCCTGTCCACGGGAGCAGGGGTCTACTTTCTGTCTCTGTGGGCCTGAGTCCTCTTGGTCTCCACTCTTCTACTCATGCGCGCCGAAGGCCAGGAACCCCCCAAATCTCTTGTAAACATTATTTCCCACCAGTTGAATATTTTTTTTGCACACATACCACTAATATTTCTATCATTTGTAAGTGAATACCTTTATACCACTATACTAATGTACGACACGAGTTTCAAAACCTACAAAGAGGCGTAAAGTTTTTATTTCTTCTCTTTTCAGCGTTTTAGTTTGAAATAATTTTAGATTTATAAAAAAGTTGCATAAGGTCAGTACTGAGTTCCCCTAGTTCTGTGGGCCAGTTTCTCCTCTGAATGGCTTACATAATCCTAGCACAGTTATCAGAACTAAAAGTAACACTGGTATGCTGCTATCAACCAAACTATAGACATTATTTGAATATCTGCTAGCTTTTTCCTCTAATCTCCTCTTTCTGTTCTGGGATCCAATCCAGCAATCCACTTTGCATTTAGTTTTTGTGTTCGCTTAGTCTCCTCGGTCAAATCTGAGACAATTTCTGTTCCTCCTTGTTTTTCATGAATGCAATGTTTTACAGGGCAGTCCCCCAGCTCAGTATAGATTTATATAAGGTATTTCAATATTTAGATGGTGCTTATACCTATTTTTTTTTAGACAAGGTCTCACTATGCAGTCGGCAGTTTGCGCTGGGCTTGTGCTCACTTTTGTGGCCCCCAGGCGGTCTCAAACTTGCAGCGATCGTCCTGTCTCAACCTCCCGAGTGCTGGGATTACAGGCGTGCATCACCACGCCCAGTTCCGCAGTTATACATTCCTAGCACACGTACCGTAGAGTAAATGTATACTTCTTTGGAACCATGGGAAGCCCATATGTTTTTATTACTGATGTTAACCCTTGATCAAATAGTTCAAGTGGTTTATACTGGATCTTTTCCTCTTCCAGCTATAATTTTAATCTTTGTCACCCATCAATATTTTGGCAAAGATATGTTGAGACTGCAATAACTTCTTTCTCCTCCAGCTTTTGTCCATCTGCCATCTGCTATGGACTTTGCCTGAAGTGGTTAGAATTGTAACAGTCTAATAATAATGTTTCTGTTTTATGTATTCCTCTACATTTATTAGTTGAAATTCTTCTAAAAGGAAAAGATGTCTTACCGCTTGGTTTATTTAATTCCTTCAGCTATTTACTTACATTAGTGTCAACTCACAGATAGTCACGTGCTGTCATCTAGCAGCATTGCTACTCTCTGCCCATTGTATTTCTCAGGTATTCCAGCTGTGACCATTGGGAGCTCCTTCATGTTGGCTCCTAAAACTTTGTTGGTTCCCTTCTTTCCTGCACCACATGCTACTTCAGGGTCATCTTATATATTCCCAGTCTCAGCTCTGGAATTGTTTCTCCAACTTAGCATGGGCCCTGGTGGCCCATGTTAGAGAGCAGTATTCAGAAACCCAAAGCCAGCTGTTGGTATGTCCCTTGCTACGGGGTCCTGCTGCTCCTAGGCTCTCTTGACAGATATGTTCAGTCTTCCTTTGGTGTCCATGGGCTCCACAGCCATTGGTTTAACCAACTGCAGATAGATATTATATTTGGGGAAAATGTTGCTGAAAGTTCCTAAAAGCAAAACTTGAATTTTCCACACCCTAAGGACAACACAAAGCTATGCAAATACAGTGATGTGTGTGCATTGTATTATGTATTATAAGTAATCTAGAGCTTGAAGTTTACAAGAAAATATATTCAAATTGTATGCCATTGCTGTATCATTTTATATAGGAGACTTGACTGTCTCAGTGTTTTATTAGTATCTGTTTGCAGCACATAATATGTATAGTCTTTGTGTGGAGTTGGTACGTGTACAAAATCTGTCCTAATACCTCATTTTATTTCCTTTCTTTCTCTTCTCTCTCCTCACTTCATCTCTCTTTAAATTTAAATTTATTGGTACAAGGGCCTGTGAGATAGCTCAGCAGACTAAGTGTCTACTTAGGCAAGTGCAGGAACCAGAGTTCAATCCTCGGCACCACAGGCCATGCTGGCCCCACCCCCAGGGCACACTGAGCTGGGCACTGAGTCCGGGTATGGTGGCATACACCAGTAATCCCAGTGCTGGGGAGGCTGAAAACAGGAGGATCATTAGGAGTCTGAGCTGCGTAGTGAGACCCTGTACCAAATACATTAAATAAATACATACAAACATATATACATACATACATAAATGCATTGGTACAGTGTAGATATACATAATGGCCACATTTATTGTAAGTCTCCCTTCATCTCTTCATCTCCTTCCTGTCTGAGAAAGACCCATCTCCTTTCCTATTATCTGTCATTTATTTTGCTTTCTATGTATAACTTGGGTTTCTCATGTAACAGCAACCATGTGATAGTTAAGCTTAGGTGTCTGATTTATTTACTTAACATTGTGGTCTCAGGGTGCACCCATCTGCCTACAAATGACTCAAGTTTGCCTTCCTTATGGTAGAGGAACACTCCAAGGGGTGCATGTACCACATGCATTCAGTCTGTTCATATGTTGGTGGACATATAGGCTGCTTTCAAGAGCTGGCTATTGTGAATTAGGCTGCTAGAAACATGGGAAGGCATGTGTTGCCATGCTGCAAGGTCTTCAGCTTTTCTGGAGAGATACCTAGAGGAGGAAGAGGTGGGTCAAATGAAATTTCAGTCTTTGTTTCTTGAGGAAGGACCACAGTGATTCCATGACGGTTGTACCAGTTGACATGCCCACCAACAACACAAAAGAGTTTGTTTTACCCCACAGCCTCGCCACCACTGATGGTTGATGGGGCCTTCTGGAATCTACCTTCTGCAACTAGTGAAGGGAGTCTGCCTGTGTGCTGATAGGCCGCATGTGCGTCTAGGTTTGTTTCAGGACCTATCTATCTGCACTTATAATTTTACAAGCCAGGTGTCCATTAACAGAGAGATAATGGATAAACAGTGTATGGCACATACACATAGTGGACTATTAGTTAGCTTTTAAAAAGAAGGAAATTGTGATGCTTGCAACAACATGAATGAACCCAGAAAGTGAAATACACAAGACACAAAAGGATGAATGACACAAGATTCCCACTGCATGGGGTACCTAGGATAGGCACATCCCAGAGCCATGAAGTAGGAGGGACAGGACAGGGCGGAGTGGGCAGAGGAATGGGGTAATTGTTTCATGGTTATACAGTTCACGTTTGGGTTGGCGAAAATATTCTAGAAATGGACTGTGGTGAATGCTGTGCAATATTAAGCATGTGATTAATGTCATTGAATTGTACAATTAAAAAGGTTAAATGGTCCATCATAGGTTGGCGTATTTCACCACAAACATGAGCTCATGTGGCCACCTCTGAATCTGAGTCAAACAGAGCATGCAGAGTTCCTTCCCGTCTTTCTCCTTTTCCTTATTTGTGACTTCTTTCTCTCCAGGTGAGAAACCAGACGCCTTTTATAATATATTTACTTATCGGTCAAGCCACGTGTATCTAATTTCAGCAGTGCTAATGCCCATCCCTGTGAGAAACACATTTACGAACTACATTATTTTTACACTGTTAGTTTTTCTTTAACCTTATAATAGTCGGCATCCTGACTGTCGGCTCAGGGAGGGCGGCCCTTTGCTTCACTGCCCTTCGCTGTGGCGATGCCGTTGATTCAGACAGTAGCTAGGTTTCCTTGTTTATGACAATGTCTGTTGCAGTTTGAGTTTACTATACATTTTCTGTGTTTTAAAAGTTAGAAACTTAGTCTTTGTAAGGTATAGTTCTACTGGCTTGGGCCAATGAGTATAATGGTGTGACTGCCACTGCCTATGCCACAGAAGAGTTCCATCAGCTCAGAATGTCCTCGTGCTGCCCCTGGCATCAACACCTCTGGTGACCAGTGATGCATTCTGTGTCCCTGTGCTTTTGTTTTTTATAAGATGTCATATAAATAGAATCATACAATATGGATATATCGTGGTTGGCTATATATGTGTGTGTATATATATATATATATATATATATATATATATATGTTCTAAAATATATTTTAGATCCACCAATTTTACTTTATCACCGCTCCGTATTCTGTTCTATGTTTTGGCAACTGTAAAGCTACTATAAGCATTAAGGTAAAGGCTTTTATGTGGGATATCAATTTTCATTTCTCTAAGATAAAGAACTAATAGTAGGATAACTATTCAGCAAGTGCATGCTTATGGGAGACTATCACACAGTTTCCCAAGGCTGTGCCATTCACATCCTCTGTAGAAATATGTGAGACTTCTAATTGCTATGATTTATGTTCAGTATCTGGTATTATAAGTTTCTTTGTTGTTGTGGTTTTGGTTTTTTTTTAAGCTATTCTAGTGAATGTGTAATGCTGTCTCATTGTGGTTTTAATTTGATGTCCTAACAACCAGTTATATTGGGTACTTTTCTCTATATTTTAAGATAAAAATAAATATGAGTATATCTATTGGTACTATTATATCTATTAGTATATCTATTAGTACTATATCATACAACTACTGACACTGGAGACCACTGAAATAGAATGAGAGAAGGGACAGAGCTCAGCTGAGGCTAAGCAGGCCCAGAAAACTGCCTTGGCAGTGTGTACGGGGCAGGAGTAGTCCTGGCCCAGAGAGGTACTCTGCATTTTGCGCCCCAGCCTATGGACCCCCTGCTGGACTCAGAGTCTTTCGGATGAATATGAAGACAACAGTCAATATGAGGAGCAGAGGGCCCCTCATTCCCAGCCTCTGCCTGTCTGTAGGGCCCTTGAACATCACATAGGCAGTGTATATCATACACGCAAAGCCACCTTTGACACAGTTGTGGAGTTGACTCCCATTTTACAGATGAGGAAACTTGCTGGACCAGGTTAATTAACTCACTCAGGTCAGCCAGCAGAACCAGGCTAACATAGGCAGCAGAGACAGGACCCTGTCTAGCTGTCCTCCTAGATCTTACGCCTTGTCCGTCATTCATGCACATGGGGATCTGAAGGCAGCGGAGGGGGGGCTGTGGCAGCGGAGATCTTCTCATCACAACTAGATTCACCCTGACCATTTCCATAGATCGATTCCCATATTCCACGCACAGTACTGAGTCTCTGTTACCAGTAACCAAGCCACTACAAGGTTAGGTGGAAGCTCAAAGGTAAGTTTTTTTTTGTTTTTGTCAAAAGACATATTCTCACATAAATGATGTAAATTTGCCTATTGTCTAGCATATTTTTCCAGCCTGGCCCACTTCCTCCAAATTCTATGTTCAGATACAACTGCCTACCGAACAGCTCTATTTGGGGGTCTAAGAGACTTCTGGAAGTCACAACACCAAATTCCTACTTGTTTCCAAACCCTACCTGTCTTCCTCATCTTTCTTGTCCGTGGCGACCCTGCCTAAAAGCCTTGGTGTCACCCTGGATTTTACTCTTTCCTCCATAGTTACCTTCCATGCATCGTCAAGACCCACGGGCTTTGCAATGGGGCACAGCACACTCTGAGTACCTTTCCCAACTACATATGCCACAGGTACTCTGGCCCAGGCCACTGTCATCTCCCCCTTTGTCCCCT
>PVKN010024819.1:0-14310 GCA_004027915.1 Capromys pilorides | reverse complement strand
GAACCAGTGATTGAACTCAGGCCCTTGCACTTGCCAGGCAAGCACTTGTTTTACTGAGCTATATCTCCAGTCCCAGTTTTTTTTTTTTTTTTTTTTTAGATAGGGTTTCACTACACAGTTTAGACAGGCTGTGAACTCACTATGTAGCCCAGGCTGCCCTGGAACTCACAGTGATCCTACTGCCTCAGCCTCTCAAGTGCTGGGATTAATAGGTATGCCCCACCACAATGAATAATAAGAAAACAATTTGAAGATTATTGGTAGAGATATTTGTTTTTCTTCTATGTTGGTATTCTTTTTGTTTTTCTTTCTTTTTTGTTTGAGATAGGGTCTTACTCTGCAGTGTAGGCTGACCTGGAACTTCCGGTCACCCCCCTGCCAACGGCCCCCAACTGCTAGAATCACAGGCATTAGCCATAGCATCCAGATACTCTGGTATTCTTTGACTCAAAAAGTTTATCTCTCTTTCCACCCTTATGGTCACATGACTAATTCTACACATTTTTCTCAAGGGAGCTTGAGATATTTGCATTGCTCTAACAGAAATATGCTCTCTCTTTGGCTTTCATGAAAATCTCTTCATTTGTCTCAAATGAGTGAGACCTACTGGAGAGGTTCAAGAGAATCAAGTTTTCTGGGGAAGTCGTCGAGTGGCACTAGAAGAAAGCAAGAACACTGTGGCTTGTTTCAGCACCAAGGACAGCAAACAACAATTCTCAGCACCCTGGACAGCGAAGACCGTCACGCTTACCCAGGGATCCCAGCAGTTCTTAATCAGGAACCAAGCGAAGCCAGAGCCCTCAGCTCCTTTTTATTTTCATCAGCCAACCTCAGTCACCTGCTCTTCAATCTCTGGGACACAAGTCCAGGAAACAAACATGTTTTGGGAGAGATACTAACAGGCAAGATAAGACTCTCAAGTGGTTGATGTACTCGGAAAACTATTGAAAAGTCTAAATTATAGTTCTCAGGTGGCTATGGGGCACTGCGAATGTTATATAGATATATGCATATGTATACATATATATATTTATTTAGACTGAGTAGCAAAGAGTGACTGTTGTCCTTTTTTATTCCCCAAATATCTTTTTGTATTGCTCAAATTTCCATCTGCATTGCTTACTCTCAAGTTTTAGCTTTGTGAAGAACACTCCATTAGAAAGAGGGAAATAACCTCTCCACAGATCCTGGCTTTCATTCCCATCTTTCCTTTCCCTGCCTCCGCTCATTCTCTTTTTCTCTTTCCCAAATACACACGTGCCCATACGCTTGTACAAACACACATATGTGCAGTGTAAGAACCACGAAAGGTACTGCACGCTGTGGAGAAGACTGAATGGAGAGCAAACGGATGCCCCCGAAAGCAGGCTCTGTCCCTTTAAATGGGTTGTAGCAGTGGGGGAGGGGAACTGGCCGGAGCTGGCATTGTCCAGTTTGAACTGAGCACCGGAAGTGAAGGGGCAGGGCCAGGGCCATGCACTGAGCCCCGGGCCATTGTCCATCTCCGACCAGGGCAGTAGCAACCCCAGCCCACCCTCATTATCTCCTAGAAGGGAGGCTATCTGTTCAAATGAGAACCCTAGTTCCAGTTCCTCCACCAGCCCCGCTCTAGGGAGAGTAACGCACTTTAGAATGATGACTCTGAGGCAAGGAGGGTCTGGGAATCAAAGTGTTGGGAGGGCAGGAGGAAGTGTCTGCACTCATCAACCCGCCGGGTCTCCCAGCACTGGATGGGACAGAGTGGGGGTAGGGACAGAATGAGAGGGGCAGCTGGCAAGACAGGACACACTCCCAGCCTCTGGGCTCCTCCTGCTCTTCCAGGGGGTTCTACCTGTGCTCAACTTTACATGCAGACTTGTAAAGAAGTGCTCTTTATACTGATCAGTTAGGAGCACTTTCTCTGTTTCTGACAGGGGAGACCCAGAAAAACTCAGAAACTCCGACAGAGACATTCAGTTGTAATCAGAGCCAGGCAGACTTTCAGAGGCAGCGCCTTGGTCTGGACAGATCAGCGGGGCCGAGTCTCCAAGACTCTAGCTCCCCCAACTCCGGCTTCCTGGTGTCCAGAACTCCAGGTCTATCTAAGCACACGGGGGTAGGAGGTGAGAGCGGGTCAGCGCCAAGCAGCCGGGTCAGATCAGAGGCCTGAGGGGGAAGGGGGGAGGGGTGAATAAGGGCTGGGGGAGGGGGAGGGCTCATCCATTTCTCCCTTGACAGGTGGTTTGTGTCTCTGATTGGCCAGCGCCACCAGGCTCACACCTCCCTCCCCCAACTCTCTGGAATGTATAATTATCTGCACGGGGGGTGGGGGTGGTGTGTATGTGCAGTCACGTGATTTTAAAACTGCCCCCCCATGTCCCCCACCTGTATCAGCTTTAAGGATCCCCATTGAGTCCTTAAAGTGCATGATCCCAAATTCCGGGGTACCCAAGACTACTGGGGCAGACGACTCCCATTTCCAGATGTGTGTATGTAGAGGGGGTGTCAAACCTCAAGGTCCTGAGAAGGGACACCCCAGAGGTGTCAGAGATCGGAGCGGTGGGGGAGGGCCGGAGCGGGAGGGAGAGGGAAAGGGAGGGGAAAGGAGAGAGGGGGAGGGGAGGGGGCTGCCCGCGGGGGGTTGGGTCATTGTCTTTTAGAATTTGGGAGCCTTTGAAAAGCCGTGGGCCCTCCCACCGCTATTGTGCAGAGGAAGATGTAGCAGCGTCTTCTCCGAACCACCCCTTTGCCTCCAGACTTCACTAGGGCCAGCAGCCGCCCGACCAAAGGCCCGGGGCCACGGGCTCAGCCGACGACCATGGGCTCGGTGTCCAACCAGCAGTTTGCAGGTTCGAGCAAGGGACTTGGCGGGGCACCTTGAAGTGCAGGGCTCCCAGGCACCACAGAGCCGGGAGGTGGGGAAGTGTCTCCCAGGCTGCCCGCACGACCTCAAGTCGGTGCGGCCTCCTCACTGGGGTCCTAGCTGGACCGAAGAACCCAGGTGTCCCAGTGGCGTGCGCGGCGTGCCTTCGGGGGCGGAGGGAGAGAAGAGGAGGGGCCTGTCCGGCAGTCTGTCCCTCGGCAACGTGTTGTGGGTAGAGGAGCAAAACTTTCGGGGCACCACCGGCCTCGATGTAAGCTCGGGGAGCGCACGCGGGAGGCGGCCGGGACAGGTTTCTAAGCGGCCGTGCTCTGTTGCTGCCCACTTCTGGCTGTCCACCTACGGACTGGACACCAGCTCTTCCCGGGCGGTCGCTGAGGGGGCGCTCCTAGTCCGTGCCCCCCACCCCAGTTGAGCGCCCTGCCCTCTCAATCTCCAGGTGGCTGCGCCAAGGCGGCGGAGAAGGCGCCCGAGGAGGCGCCAGCGGATGCAGCCCGGGCGGCGGACGAGCCGCAGCTGCTGCACGGTGCCGGCATCTGTAAGTGGTTCAACGTGCGCATGGGGTTCGGCTTCCTGTCCATGACCGCCCGCGCTGGGGTCGCGCTCGACCCCCCGGTGGACGTCTTTGTGCACCAGGTGAGACTGATTCTGGTAACTTTGTTGGGGAAAGGGGGCCTCGAAGCACATATGCATGGGTGGGTACATGGGCTGGGCAGTTGGATTGACATTCAATGCGTCCCCATCTATGCAGGGGCACCCCAGTTGTAAGTCCCTGTTTACTACGGGGCTAGAGAGAGACAGATTATCAGCACCCCCTCCCCCTTCCGGGAACCCCTCCGGCTTACCACGTGTCTATTACCTCTTCCCCCTGGGAAGAGGGCAGGGGGCAGGGAGGTGACCCCATGTGGCAGAAACTAAGGTTGTATTGTGCTTGCGGGTGGGGGGAGGGCGAGCAGGCCGGTCAGGGAAGCACATGCCGGGCCTGAGCAGGGCGCTGAGCGCCCAGCGCCTTTAATGTCTGAATGAAACTCACAGGGCTGGAGTGTGGGCTGGGAACTGGGTCCCAGACCCAAGGACATAAAACTGAGAAGTCAGCCACGTTCCAGTTTGATACAGATCTCACCCAGGTGGTCACTCAAAAAAAAACTCGGTGTCTGGGAACTAGTTGGTTTTACACATCCCCCAAAGAATCAAGTGCCTAGAAAGCGCCACAGAGCGTTCCTTACAGTTCAGGACTGGAGCTTTGCTGTCCAACTCCAGCCAGGAAGGAAAACATTTGAAGGAGTCCGGGCCTCAACATTCCTGGGCCACGTTGGGACAGTTGGGTGGGTGCAACCCCAAGTTCTCAGTTACAGCGGGACAGCACAGTGGGGGAGGGGGGTGAAATTCAGTGTCGCAGGACAGGGGGTGGAGGGCAGCTGGTCTCTGGACCTATTCTCCTCATCTTGGCATTTATGGCCCCAGACAGCCATTGATTGCTGTCCTAACATTCCTAGCCTCTACCAGGGAGCCAGAGACTTAGGGTCTCCCTCCTCCTGGGCTTGCCCTTCCTCAGTATCCTAAAGCCGTTCCCAGTGGTCCTGAACTACCACCCAGCCCATAAAGATCATGTGAAGGAAGTTGCTGTGTGTGTCTCTTCCACATTTGATGGCTTAGGGCTGGACCTGGAAAGAAGAACTGTGTAATCCTAGGCTCTGTAGGTTGACACCCTGGCCGGGCAGGGAGGGGTTACTTCTGGGAGGTTGGCTTTAGGAGCCATGGGGGGAGGGGAAAGGAGGATGTGGGGATTAAGGGTTGGAGCCTGAGGGATGGCATTCTGGAGGGGGAGGGGTGGGGAAGGGAGATTCTGGGTGGACTGGTTGGAGGCTGCAAGGAAGTTTCTGAGCACAAACCTCAAGGAGGAGAGGAGATGGAGGATGCAGGGAGACGGGGACCGGCAGTCAGTATTACTGCCACTGCACCACTGGGGTGCTAGTACATCTGTAGAAAGGGGGATGATTAGTTACCTTCATGCAACCCCCAGGTCCCTGACCCGCCCCCCAGCTAGTTTCAGGCTGGTGGTTTTGCCTGCTCCTCCCTGTCTCATTTACATATGTGAATGATAACCCACAGGAAGTAATTGTGGGAGAAAGAAGGGAATTGGCCTCTTTAGATCTATTAAATCACTTTATTACAGGAACCAGCTTTGAATGGCCCTCCTCAGCAGGGTGGCAAGTCCCCCCACTCTCCCATTTATCTGATCACAAAGAGATTAAAATCTTTCTTGGTCTAGAGACAACCGGACACCAACCCCAATTTCGGGAAGCTGGAATAAAAGTCAGATCCCACCTGTGTCTCTCCTCCAAAGCTTACGAAATAGAAAGGGGTGAGAGGAATGTTATCTCCTGGTCTTCTGGGCTTCCTTGAAGATAAAAGCAAGGAAAGTCTTTTAGCAAGTTATCTTTGCCTCAGTCAATTTACCCTTAGGTTTGAGAGTGACGGGAAAGCTGTTAGATGGTATGCAAGAGGCCAGAGACTTCCAAGATGGACTAGATAGAGACATTCTGGAAGAGCAGGTTTTGGGATTTCCAAAGATCCAAACTGAGTTAACTTAGGAAAAAGAAGCTGACCTGGAATAAAGACAAAGAACTTGAATCCCCAATCTTCACTCCTCCAGCTATGGGGCTGGACCAGAACCCACCTTAGCAATGAGTTAAATTAGTGATTTAAAATCTCTATAGATATCAATGGCAGAGGAATTTTTTAAGTGCAGGATAATCCCTATGAATCATTTACTGGCAGAGCAAAGTGTTTATGAAGTAGAGGTGGTAAAAAACCTTTAACAAAATGTTTCATGTCACTAGGGGTGGTTACCCCTGGAGGTGGGGAGTAGAATGGTAAGGATAATTATTCTAATATAACATTTTCCAAGGAGAGGGCATGGAGGAACGAAAGAACAACTTCAAAATATTTTTTTTTTTTGCTCTTCTCAAGTTGGCTTGTAAGGTTCACATTGCCTTCTTTGCAATCTGATTTTACTCCTCCCAGGAGTGGTGTGAGAAAAAAGCAACACCCCACCCCAAAGGAGATGCCCATAAAGCAAAACGATTTCTATACCACTCCTTTTATTGAGTGACAGGTCTTTAGACTTACAAATCTCTGGCTCTGGAGTTAGGGAAGTTTTAATGTTAAAATAATGATGTTGCCAGCCCCTAACTCGGGTATCTACACCTTGGCACTACTGACCTTACTTTGAGCAGGCTAATTCCTTGTTCTAGGAAGGTATAGAATGTCCAGCACTGTTCCTGACCTCTCTACCCATAGAAGCCAGTTGTATCTTTCAGTTTTGACAACCAAAATGTCTCCAGATGATTACTAAACCTCCCGAGAGGCAAAATCACCCCCAGTGGAGAAACTGTCACATAGAAGAAGCTGGAACTAGAAAGAGCTCCGACTGTGTTTTGCTTTTATTTTACCAGGAATGACAGAATCCCTGTGGCCATTTTGGACAGTTTAGGCTTCACTTGTATTTAGTGTGGTTCAAAACAAAAACTGCTAAGATTTGTAGAAATTTGGAAATCAAAATGTCCAGTTTTTCCATCATAGCTCCCCAGAACTCAGATAAGTTAAATTGCTTTCTGGATCAAATGCTCTTCTAGATGAAGCCTTGGAAACAGAAAGAAAAGCCCATAGTTGACTGAGGAAACAGGCTGGATCAGAAGAACATTTTTTTAATGTCAGGACAGAAATTGAAGCTGCAGTTTGTTTTGAAGCCACGTGGCCTGCTGCTTTTTCTGCAAGAGATGAGCCAGGAATAGCGAAAGCAAGTACCTGAGGTCTAGGCCAGGACTGCTGGCTCCAGGCTGGGGTCCATACAGGATCCTCCACCTGGTTTACAACATTGCGCCTCTGATTATTTTCTTCACATCCAGTTCCTGATGTCCTGCTTGTCTTATACTCTCCTAAGCCCTATGTGAGCCCTTTGGAGAGTGGAACTTAGCTGTGTGGGTAACTTTTTAGTAAATCTTTGTGCTCAGATGAAAAAATATGGGGATTTTATTGGAGGAGTGCTAGGGGTGGAACCCAAGACTAGGCAAGCATTCTACTGTGGAGATACAACTTTCTCTGGACCTTCATTCCCATGTGAATAGGTTGCCATATGGGGGGGTGGCGGTACTAGGAATCATTTCTTTGCTAGGCAGGCACTCTGTCAGTGAGTTAAATCCCTGGTCCCTTCCTATGTTACTTGGAAGAGGCAGGCTAAAAATAAATCATCTTGATTTCTCATAAAGTTGATAAAGGACTTTGTTCACTCTGGAACCATGGAATCTTCTGGAGCTCTTCTCTTTCAAAGGAGACAGAGGCCACATCATCATCCTAGGTAAAACTTCAAATTCAGGAATCTTTATCCTTGTCGTGAATGACACGGCTGCCTGCACCATGAAGAATTATGTGAGTTTTACGTAACGCAATTCAGACATTCCTAAACAGTCATGCCCTAGCCTATCCTACTGGAATTCCATGCTTTTTGGGGAATCTCCCCTAGGTAAAGCTTGTACTTCACTTTTTCCTGCAGGCATGAAAAATAATTCTGAGTAGTTCCATTCTGGGAGATGGAAAGAGTTGCGGGAGGGGAAACTTGCAAAGTAGTACAGAATTCTTAACAATCTCGGGTTGGGGTTTCTTAATTCAGACAGGAAACTGAAGTCCAGTTGGGTTTCTGGCATAAAACTTAAGGAATTTTTTCATTCCTACTCCGAGCCCCATTAGTGTGGAGGTAGTTGGGCAAGGGGCAGGAAATAAACGCCCATCTCCCTCTCCCTGAGGGTAAAGTAGGAAATGATGACCCAAGAGGAGCTGTGGAGATAAGGCTGTGTGTTCACAGTTCACTACCTCAGAACCGGCTGGTGTAGCTCCCCCGCCCCTCGCCTGTCTTAAGCCCTTGGGCAGAGGCACAGCGCCATCTGGTGGCGAGCTGCAGATCGGCGCCAACAGCTGTTGCTGAAGCGAGGCCATGGAGATTGGCTTCCATTCCACTGGCTTTTGGTTCTGGATATCTTCCCCAGCTCCTTGGCGCGCACACCACTGAGGAAACTGCTTCTGGATGAATTTTCTAGCCTCTATGAAACTGCCTCCAAGAATGGAGTTCAGATAGATTTCGGGCGCTACAGGGTTGAGTTCGTAAAATAAATTTCATGTGCTTATTTTTACTTCTACAGAGTTTAAAATTGTACGTGACTTGCGTGATACGAGGCTGTGCTAACTAATCGAGCCAGACCACCTGCAATCAGCCCAGCTCTTTTCCTATCATATAGCGCTGGTCAAGGTGCCCTGTGCCTTCCTGTTAAGCTGAATATGGGGTCATACTAATTACCTACCACCCCTTCATCATTTAGTAGGAGTTATGCCATGCAGAGCGTTTGGAATACTGCTTATCCTATAATAAGCATCAGTAAGTTATTTCTGGTAGTGAAGAACTTGGTTTATTCAACAAATACTTGTCCACTGCTAGGAACCTAGAATTGGGGGTAGAGACATACACAGGATAATTTGGAACTCAAATATTTCGTGTGTTGCCTAAGAGCTAAGAACCCTAGTTTTGGTCTCAGGAGGTGGATCAAGTATCATAAATTCTGACTTTTGCCCCTTACATAGAAAGGAACAGTGTGACTAAAATGAGCCAGAAGATACTTGTTACTGAGTATGATCCTGTGCATGGGCAGGTAACTGAAAGTCTCCCACTCCAAAGATCCACCCTCTACATTTAGGTAGAAGCAAATGTGGGGAAGGAATATTGGGGTGAAGTGGGGGCAGGGGAAGTGTCAGGTAGCAGCAGAAGCCCTACATACTGGAGAGCCCTGACTTGACATGAGCAAAAGAAATGCTGCAGCTGTTTTCCAAGGGCAGTTTTCCTGGAGGCAGGCATTGCCCCTACCTTCTTAACTTGAACCAAGTGGGAAAGGAAGGTGCAATTCCAGGGTCCTCTCCTGCCCCTTTAAAAGCCATTTATCTTGGATAAGGCTCTTGTGTGTACGACTGGATGGAAGTCACCTTCAGGGAGGGGGACTTCTTTAGTTACACCCAAGGAGGTGCAGGGTAAGCAGGCCACAGAAGAGGGGAGATGGCTGCTGGAGGTGACTTTGGCACCCCCAGCAGGCCTGACGGCACAAGGGAAGCATTTGTGTATCCATTTCTCCCTCCATTACCATAACCCCAACATGCAGAGGAAGGAAGGAACTGATCCTGTTGAATGTGGGGGAGGGTGAGCCTTGCAAGGGGGATCTGTGCCTTGGAACTCCAGGAATCTGACCACCAGAACTAACCAGTGTCAACTCTTTGTTCCCTGGGGCTGGGCTCTATTGGGGGAGCTCAGGCCAGGCCCCTCCCCCCAAAGCCCTTTTCTTTTTGGAGGGGATCTGGAGGGGCCGGTCCTGCTTTGTGTGTGGTTAAGGATGGAGTGGGGGTGGTACAAGAATTTCAGGCTTCTTTCAGTTGCAGGCCCAGAGAGGCTGGCTGTGGGCCTGCACACTGATTACCTATCTGATAAGGGAGGAATTCAAACTATGTGTTTTAGAAAGGAGCAGGGATAGGGGGCAGGGAGCCACCCCAAGAGATCACCAGTTTAAATCTTAGCCCAGCAGTTACATAGAGGAGCTTGAGTGAGTTTTTTTATACTCTTTAAAGGTCTTAAGTTGACTTTAAGTCCTCCAGTGATAGAAGGACTGAAAGGACTGGTCAGTTTCGTGTTGCATGTCCCTGTTTATATTATGCTCTTTCTCCCAAGCCTATGCACTGTGGAGGGGAGGGTGTTACTCTTAGTGAACTGGAGCTCAAAGGGATATCTGGCTGAGTTTCTACAGCTGGTTGTGTATTGGTAAAACCAAAGTTAGTTTTGAGTCTCTTGACACCTGGTTCTGCTAACCTGCTCTGATCCAGCCTGAAGAGGAGGATTTATGGGCAGCAGGCGAGGCATTAGTGGTTTTTCACACATAAAAGCCCACAGCACCAGCCGGATATGGTGGCGCATGCCTATAATCTCAGCTCTCGGGAGGCTGAGGCAAGAGGATCCTGGGAAGTTCACCATGAAGTTAGTAGTCTAGCCTCCATTTTATAAATGAATAAGGACAGGAGGGCGTAGGCATTGGGACTCAGTCCTTGCTCCTATTACTTATCTGCTGGATCACAGCTGGAGCTATGTCCCAGGTCAGATGACCCTAGAATTGCCTGGTGAGAAGACTCCTTGATTTCTCCAGTTATTTCACATCCATTTCCCAGTTCAGCAAGAGACAAATCTCATCTGACTTGAAATTTGGGGTGTTTGTTGTACAACAGGGAGGGAGAAAGGTGCTTTCTCCATGGCAGTGTCTTTATTCCCTGTTGTTTTGTTTTGTTTTTTTAGTTGTTTTGTTTTGAGACAGGGCCTTGCCACACAGTTCAGGCTAACCTCGTTTACACTATGTAGGTTAGGCTGCCCTCAAACTTCTGGCAATCCTCCTGCCTCAGCCTCCAGAGTGCTGGGCTACAGGTGTGTGCCACAACACCCAGCGGTTTATTTCCTGTTTTAATAATGCTCTGTCCCCTTTTGCCTAGTTGGAGTGGGCTGAGGTGGAAGGAATCACTTCCCTCGCTGGATGTGTTTGTGGGCGTAAAAACCAAATACAGGAGTTGGGGTGTAGCTCGGGCATAGAGCACATGCTTAGCTTGTGTAAGGCCTTAGGTTCAATCCCCAGAACCACACACCCCCCTCCAGTGAAGAGCTTCCATATCTGGAATCTGATGGGACAATATATTTACTGTATACTTGGTATTTCTGTGCTTACATAATGCTCATCAGATCCTATTTGGTTGAAAGGCATTGTTTTCTTCATTCTTTGAAAGGCCTGAGGCTCAGAGGTGAATCTGACAAAGGTCACACAGCCAGTAAATGGAGAACTGACATTTTAAAACAAAAATTAAAATGATTGAAGCCAGGCATGCTGGCACATTCCTGTCATCCCAGCACTCTGGCAGACTAAGGCAAGAAGAGCTTAACCTTGGGTTCAGTCCCCAGCAGAGAGAGATTGAGAAATTTATCTCATCTGGCTAATAAACATGCTTAATCCAAGTCCCAGTTTGAAAAATTCAGGGTTTTTTTGTTTCTTTTTTTTTTTTTGCGGAACTAGGGATTGAACTTAGGCCCTTGTATTTGTCAGGCAAGCACTTATTCTACTGAGCTATCTCCCCAGCCCCGAAAAATTCAGTTTCATAGAATACTAGTGCTGATTCATGTTCGCTCTAGTTGGGTTTAGGTAGGCAGAGGAGAGGTATTGCCCTCACTGCTCGGAACCCAGTTTTCTTCGACTTCATCATGGATGTCGTACGCTAATAGAGGAAGCTGTAATGAAAATATTCTGGGGAGGGACTAGAAGATGCTGTCTCTCATTTACGTGCTATTGATGGAGTGTGCGAAACAGTAGGGACAGACAACTTTAAATCAAGAATTCTGGATTCTTCTGATCTTAGTTTTGTTGTTCAACCAACTGTATGAATAATTTCCTTTTTTTTAAAAAAAAATGGAGCTACCACATTGGCAATTTTGGTAGAACTATGCAGCATTTTATTGGGGCTCTTCATACAAATAGTTGTAAATTTTGGGTAGTCCCCCACACACACACAGTACTGGGGATTAAACTTGGGACTTTGCACTTGCCAGGCAGGTGCTTACGTTGCTGTGCTATATCCCCAGCCCTGGTTGTAAATTTTGGTTTTTCATTTATCCATATTATCTACTTCTGGGCTTAAGTCTATAACTTAGGGACTGGCAAGAGTGCTTACCCAGTATGCATGAGGCCCCTGGTTCAGTCTCCAGTACCATGCACACACACGCACGTGCATGCGCACGCGCACACACTCTCTCCTTGGCCAGGTATGGTGGGCCACATCTGTTGTCTCTTCATAAGGAGGCAGGAGGATCACTTGAGCCAATGAGCTTAACCAGCCAGATACCCATCTCAAAAAAAAAAAAAATATATATATATATATATGTATGTATGTATGTATGTATGTATGTATGTATATATGCTGGGCATTATCTGAGTTACCAAAATGTGATGTTACATTTCTTTTAATGCCTGCATGCTGTCATTATTGTGGATGTACTATATTTTAACTCATCCATTTTTCAACTAAAGTTATTTCCATTTTATTAATAGTAGATATTAAATGTGTAAATACATTATCCATGTATGTGATCATTTTTATGTAAGTAGCTTTCTTCAGGTTTGTCAGCTTGATAATGTCCCTTTACAGTTTTTTCTTAAGTATTTTATTATGTTAAGGTTCTTCCCACCCCCCAACCCCCCACTCAGGCTGCCTTAATGGCAGGTCTAGTGTGGCTTGTGGGGCTGGGGATCGAACAGTGGTCCCCTCTGCCTAACTTGAGTTTTCCCAAGCAGGCGCCTTAAACAACTAAGCAAACCCACAAGCCCCCAGGTATTTCATTATTTTGAAATGTGTTTGCATGTGTATATTTACAAGTGGGTAATTTTCTCAGCAGAAGTTTTTGACTTATTTTCCACACCTAATGATATCTCCACGTACTCATGATTTTCCATTTTAATCCTTGATATGTTGGTTTGTGTCATACTGTCCTTAACTTCCTGTAATATATATTTCAATTTTTATTTTTCCTTTGGTACTGGCAATTGAATACAAGATCTCATGCTTGCCAGGTAGGCACTGTGTCACTGAGCTATATCCTAGGCTCTCTGTAATATTTTGATATAATTTCAAACATAGAAAACAGTTCAAGGCTGGCAAGATAGCTTAACAGTCCAAAGTGCCTGCTTAGGCAAGTGCGCAGGGACTGTGGTTCAATCCCTGGCACCACCACATGCTGCACCAGCCCCACACCAGGGCAGGCTGAGCAGGCCAAAAAAGAAAACAGTTCAAGAATAGTACAAGAAATTTCCAGGTGGCTGGAATTTACCCAGATTCGCTAATTATTAACATTTTGCTCCATACATTACTTTTTTTTTTTTTTTTTTTTTGGCTATCTTAGGCTGCCTCCTAGGATCAAACCGTGGTCCTGTGGCTGATTGGGATTCCCATGCAGGCATTTAAACCACTGAGCTAACCCGAGAGCCCCCTACCTTTTTTTTAAGACAGTTGCCAGGCATGGTGGCTCATGCTTGTAATTCCAGCACTTGGGAGGCTGAGGCAGGAGGATGGATGTGAGCTCAAGGCCAGCATGAACTGTATAGCAGAGACTCTGTCTCAAAAAGACTAAAAAATAAAAATAAAGACAGTTTCACTACACAGTTCAGGTTGGCCTTGAATTCACATCAGTCCTCCTGCCTCAGCCTTCTGAGTGCTGGGATTACAGGTGTGCGTCACCAAGCAAGTTTTAGCAATTTTCCTGTTTTTTTCCTGTTCTAGGATCTAACCCAATTTTGGGTTGGATTTAACCACACTTTTTTTTTTTTTTTTTTTTTTTTTTTTTTTTTTTTTTTTTTTTTTTTTTGTCTTTCATGATCTTGACTTCTGTGAGGTATATAGATAGGTCAGGCTTTTTAAAAAAATAATAATTTATTGATTGATACAGGGTCTCACTACACAGTTTTTTTTATATATTATGGCCGGCTCAGCCTGCCCTGGGGGTGGGGCTGGCACAGCATGTGGTGCCGGGGATCAAACCACTGTCCCTGCAGTTGCCTAAGTTGCCTAAGCAAGTGCTTTAGACCACTGAGCCATCTCGCCAGTCCTCACTATGCAGTTCGGACTGGTAGTGATCCTCCCGTCTCAGCATCTTGAGTGCTGGGATTATAGGAGCGTGCCACCACGGAGCCAGCCAGGTTCTTGTGCCATCGAACTCTCTCTCCAGCCTGATAGGTCTGTTTCGTAAGATGTGCTTCAGGTTGGATTTGCCTGATGACCACTCAAGGTTTGATTCAGGGTGTACATTTTAAAGTCCTATGTCCTTAGTACATGGGTTATCTCAGGAGATACGTGTGTCCCTTTATAGATACAGTAATGCTACATTTAAGGTTGACTGGGGTGCTCTTAACCTATCTTTACCATCAATTTGCAGTAAGTTTTGGCTGCTGTTTTGATTTTTTTTTTATTTCCGAAATTGCTTACATCTTTTTTTTTACTCAAGTGCTCAATAATACTTTGATATACAGTATTACTTTTTTTTCTAATTTCTAGGTACTTGGTCCTTAGATAAATATAAAAAATATACATTATGGTGAACACAAAGTGATTGAGCTTTTTATTCTATAATTTTATATTTGTTGATTCCTGACAGATACTTACACGCAGGTTTTTTTTCTTTTTTGCTGGTTTAGCCCACCCTGAAGGTGGGTGGGGCTGATGGGGTATGTGGTGCCAGGGATCGAACTGCAGTGTACTGTGACTGCCTAAGCTTGCCTAAGCAGGTGCTTTAGACTGCTGAGCTATCTTGCTGGCCCTGAGATTGCTCTTGTTTTTTT
>PVKN010024818.1:0-14327 GCA_004027915.1 Capromys pilorides | reverse complement strand
TCATTTTATTTTTATCTGAAAATATGGCTTCATTATTTCAGGCCCTTGACCACGGCATTATGTGGTTTGTCAAGGCCACGTATACCTGCCTAGTGTTTGATCACATTCAATTAGCAATTGATGCATTTCCTAATCTGGGCATAGCACAGTGCTGGAAATCATTCACTACTGCTGGTGCAATAACATTCATCAAGTTGCGCTGGATGAATTAAAACCAGAAACTGTAAAAGCCTGCTGGAGGAACTTACGAAGTGAAATCATTAATGATTTTAATGGTTTCCCGTGGATTGATGGAGAAGTGAGGAAAATCATTCACACAGCAAGACAGGTGGGTAGGGAAGGATTTGCCAAAACATACAATGAAATGAATGGAGAAATATATTGAAGTCATTTAAAAATGTTAGCATAGAAGAAATCTTATGAAGTTGTTTAGTTAGCGACTGATGAAGAAAAAAATGAAGAAATGACACAAGAACCAGCAGTGTGGACGCTACTGAGACCAGCTGAAGTGTGTTCAAGTGCATAGCCATTGTAGGACAAAACCATAGGATAAAATCCTTGGATGTAATGTAACATGAAACTCACTCTTCTAACCATCAAGGGTTTTGACAAAAAGCCTTCAACTAATGAATATTCCCAGCCATCAACATTGCCAGCTCTAGAAATCCAACCATATATTTTTCAAGGCTCAGTGACCTAAGATCCTTCAAAGCAAAACAGGGGATCTTATATCTGATGTATCATCAAAAGGAAAATAATAGCCTAATGCTCTGTCCCAGCATCTACTCCTTTCCTCCTGCTTCTCTCCACGTAGACATTGTATCTTCTGACATTAGAAAAATGATGACTGCAAGACTTTTATGTATATTTGCAAGAGAATATTCATCTAACTTTTAGTAATTTCATTTTAATACTAGTTCTCCTTGTGAGTTCCTCCCTATATTTAAATTATTAACTTCGTGATAGTATTTACATCTGAGAAAAAACATAGGGTTCGATGCTATGTGTCACTTTAGGTATCCCTAGGTGTCTTGGAATGTGTCCCCCAAAGACAAGTAGTGAGTGACTAATGGGCTATGAACCTAAATAAGATAATGGAGATTTGTGATTAAAAATAAACAAAAGAGAAAAAATAATTTTTTAATAAAATAATTCAAAAGAAACAATAGTGAAATACCACTACTACCATAATACACTAAATGAAATGAAAAATTATGACTATAACACATTCTAGTGAAGTTGTAGACACACTGGAGTATGCACATTGTGCTGATAAAAATTGAAACTAGTACAATTACTTTTAGGGAAATTTGGAAATTAAAAAAAAAATACTCTCGCATGAATCATTCATTCAAACATTTGTATCTATCCCAAAGAAATGATTGTATACAGATGACAAAGGCTATATAGATATAATTTATTAACCATGTTATTGTGTCAGCTTTAAACTGAAAACATTCTAGTTGGCCAGCAATAGGCGACTACATAGATGGTGGTATACACTCATGCAATGAAATATTAGTTACACTAAAGTGAATGAACAATTGAAACATGATATATGTTAATGAATCACAAATGAATTATGCTGAATTAAAGAAGCCATATTAAAAAAAACATATATTTTACAATTCCATTCATTTTTAATTTAAGATAATGAAGATTTTCCATGAGATAGGAAGAAACAGAAAAAAGAAACAAAATGATCTAGGAGAAAAAAATTAGCAGTGAGTGCATAGGCTAATTCTAAAAGTTTTCCTCTGCTCATCTGTACATTATATCCTTATTAAATAAGTTATCACATGAGATACATAGATTCAAAAGTAGAATTTTGAAAGAATTTTTAGACAGACATATTTTTCTTTTATTAATTTTTATTGATCATCTATTAGAGTAGGCGTAGGTGCTGTGAGATGAAGAAAAGTGACGATTCATCCATTCTTGATTTCAGAGTTATGTTGTGGTTGAGAAGGACAAACTCTGTCTTCTAAACAGAGCAATCTGTGGTAATGAGTTTAACGGAGCTATGGGATAATTGAGTTTATAAAAGGCGATGTGGGGTTGACTTGAGAAAAGAGAGCAACTGAAGAGGCTTCCCAGAATTTTCTTTTTCTCTCACAGAAAGAACGTTCTCTGTAGCATCCCTAAGGAATCATCCTATGGCTTTGATTAAATATGTCCAGGGCTGGGGTCCTCACCATTTGTGTGGCATCCCCTCCCTCCCAGCATATTGTAGGGCAGTTCTGGTGGCCAATTATCCTTTATTGTTCATCTACCACATTGTTGACCCTCTTGTCCCTATGACATTTAAGTATGCCATTAATTTAAACCTTTTATGTGTTAAAACAAATTCTATAAACTTTCCAGTAGCTAAATTTTGTTCTTTTTTGTGAAAATGCCTTCAAGTTGCACACAAAGCAGTAGGGAGCCGCATGAATAACCCCCTGCTGGGGGCTGCTGAAGCCCTCCTTCTTTTGCTTTCTCCAGAACATGGCTCAGTCATCATGGTGGTCTCCTGGGCTCTGTCTTGGAGACCTTCTTTGAGGCAGTTGCTTCACTCATAAGGCAGAAGAGGTAACTGAAAGAGTTTCTCATTTATTTGTGCTTGTCAGATTTGAAACAGTCACCGAGGGACTGTTCTTCACATTGTGTGAGGGGGACGATGCATAAAAGAAAAATGCAGAAATAGAATATAGGGGCTGGGGAGATAGCTGAATGGCATAAGTGCCTGCTTAGCAAGTGCAAGGTCATAAGTTCAGTTCCCACTCCAAAAGAAAAGAAATGAAGTAAACTATAAAGCCAACAATAAAATAATACTTGCCAAAGTTGTAAAAGCTGATATAGATTTGTTTGTGTCAGGAAATAATATTCTATATTTTATTAGGTGATTGGGAAACAATGTAGTTTTATGATGTTCTAGTAGATTGTCTCAAAGTTATACTGCATGCAACAATGAGAACCTGTGTTTTCATTGTGTTTTGCACCAAAATACTTAGAAAACTCTATATACTGAGCATAAAACATGTGGTAACGCATGGTCAGGATGAGCATGTATGAGTGACCACCACACAAATGGCAAATGGATTTTTTTCACCAAGAACAAGTAGCTTTGCCGCATCTAAGGAAGATGGCCTCAAGCTGCACAGGTGATGTGGAATTGCTGGCTGTTGTCTACCCTTTGTTAACAGTCAGCAGTGTACTTTGCATGCTCCACTTTCTGAGGAAGGGAGAAGTGTGGTGCAAACTCATGCAAGCTTGGTTACAGGGCTTGGTGACACAGGAATATTATTCACAGACATTTCATGAATGGACAAGAGTCTGGGGGAGAAGGAATGAAACAGCCCAGATGCGCAACATGAGTAAATTGGTCCTGGACAGCACAAGCGAGACCTCAGCAAATAGTTGAAGCTTGCCCTGGTGCCTGTATTTGCGTTCAGATAACAACTGGATACAGAATAGGTGTAGAGAGCAAGCAAAGATACACACAGAAAGAATAGCTTCTTTATTCAGGAGCTGAGATTATTAGGCTACAGTTATAGGTGGGATACCAAATACAAAAGCAAAAGCAAAATGGTACCTCCTAAAGAATGGTTGTTGGGTTTGCCTGGCCTTCTCTGATCACAATGAGGTCACTGATTTCTTGTTTGGTATTTGCTTATTTATGATGGCTCTACCAGGAATGCCCAGGATAGCAAGACAAATCTAACTGTAATGTCTTCTGATTTAAGTTCACTCTCTGTACTCAGGTCCTCTTCAGTAAATGGGCTTTGAGGCTAGTTTTCCCGATTCTCCTCAACCTTTATAGATGTTGTGCAGAGTGAAGAACCAGAATCCAGCTGGCTCTTTATTAAATAGTGTATCTAACATCACCCATTGATTTAGCAAAAGGCATCCCCCTTCTTAAGCTTAATCATTTATGTTGGACAGGAGCCAATCTGGTTTTTATCTTAGTGAAAATTGGAGCTCTGGTAGTTGTTCTTTGTCAGTGCTGCTTGGAAAGGCCTTAATCACAGGACGTCTCATTGCCCCATGCTGCACTCTCATTACCCTCCCCCGCATCTGCCTTTGTCTGTGTTGGCAGATTTTGCTCATGCAGAGAAGTCAGGTAAGCACCTTCTTTCCATTTGAACAGTCATCTACAATTCTCAAGTGGCCAATCTTGAAAGAGGCAAGAAAGTGCTATGTCATCTGAGTTTAGAAATCCAGAGGATTTAAGAGGTACCTAACTCTTAAAACCATTTGGGGTGGGGAAATGTTTCATTCGTTTATTAGAAATAAACAAACAATGCAGATTTGACAAGGGAATTTGTTTTGCTTTTTGAGACTCATAACTGAAATATTTTCAGATTAGGTAATATAATTGAAGGATTTGTTCCAAGATAATCTTTGGATAGAAGGAGATGATACCCAGATATTTAGCCGACAGACAACTGAACATGTATTGAGAACTGTTGGGTTTATTTGGTGGACAAATCAAGTTCCCTATTCAATAGTCTTTATACTTTGACATAGAGACTCCTCTGCCAGGAACAGCCCTTTGGGAAATATGGTCTGATCTTCACCATGACAGCTTTTATCTGAAGAATCATCTTACTAAAACTACAATGAGTAAAATTCCACAACTTGTTAACATATCACTTTCTCTCTAGTGCCACCTTTACTGCTCACCAAGAGTTAATGCCATCAAGAGTTAAAGACTGGGCTTTTCCCTTGAAAAACTAAGATGGGAACATGGAATGTGGTTCAAATACTTCTAAAAAAGAATGTTTGAAACAATGCATGACTTTCAGTAGAAGTCACACAAAGGCAGATTTCACAAAGCAACCACACAGTGACCTTGTTAATACTACTGTCCATCAGAGCTACCGTGAACACACCTATTGGTCACAGTACCTTTCCCCTCATACTTGTCCTTATGTTCTGCTGAGAAGCCCATGACAGGCTTCACACAGCCAGTCCGCAAACTGGCTACAGTGGGCAAGTGTGATAACCACTTGTCACTCTTGTGCTAAGATAAAAATGAATAGGAATAATTGAATATCTTTCCAAGAAGCAGGGCTGGCGATGCTGAAACGTAAGGAAGGAGGAGGGGGAAATGGTCACATTATGAAACACAGTAAGTATTCATCAAAGAATTATTATTAAAAATAAATTGAGGATAAACTTCTTAAAATTGTCTCCGCAGATTGGCAGAATCAAAGGTGTCTGGGATCCGGGGGTCAACTGCTCCTTTACTGTGCTTAAAGGGCTGTAGATCAGCTGCTAGTTAAAGCTTCAGCAATAACAACTTAACCTGCCCTCCTTTTCAGCATAATATTCAGTTTTTCCAATTAAGATATTATCATGAACTGTTTGTTGAAAAATTAAATTCTAATACATAATGTCTGAAGAGAAGATATGGGAGGAGTAAAGGAAATAAATCTTTCCTAGAATTTTATACATAATGTACTATCTCATTAACATACTGAACATCTTGAAATCACTGAATGCCCCCAGTGTGCATGGCCTGAATTTTCGCTTACTGAGTTTTTATTTCCAGTTAATTTAGTTTAACTACACATTGGTAACAAAAGGAAAGAACTAGAGTTGGGGACATAGCACACTGCCTAGATAGGCCTAATTATCTCAAAGAATAGCTGTGTAGCAATATAACTTTTAAGGAAATAATAAGTTGCTTCCACAGGCTTGAATAATAGGAAGACTTTATTCCAGGCCTGTGGAAGTGTTATCCAGAGAGTTCTAAAATATAGAAAGTTATTCTTTTAGTTTTTTCATAAAACATGTCTTCTTCCTTCAAAAGTTTTATTTTGTTCTCTGTCTCACTCAATCCCCACTCTATTCCCTTTGCTTTGACTTTACCACGCTTTTCTGTCCACTTTCTCCAACTCCGAGCTGTACCTTCAAACGCTCTGCTTTGACACATGGTTTCCCCTGCTGGGAACAGCCCTTTGGAAAATGTGGTCTGATCTTCACCATGACAGCTTTTATCTAAAGAATCAGGCTTGCTAGAATTCTGATGAGTAAAATTCCACAACTTGTTAAAATATCGCTTTCTTTCTGGAGCCCAAGAGTTAACGTCATCAAGAGTTAATGACTGGCCTCTCCCCTTGAAAAGCTAGGCTGGGAACACGGAATGTGGAAAGCCACCTACCCTTCCCACACTAAGTATGAGAGGAGATAGACCTGAGCTACATCTGTTGAACAAACCTAGAGTCCAAAATCCATAGGCGATTAGGGTGAATCCAGAGCTCAGGAATAAATATTTAAGAGAAACTGGAGTTCCTTTCAAAGTGGAGGGCAGTACAGCAAAACAAAACAAAGCAAACTGTCACACTCAAGGACAAGGGTAGAGAGCTGTGCTAAACTGCTGGATATGGGAAAGTCAGAATAGAGTATCTGGAAGTAATACTTCTTTTGTAAGATGAGTCTGAAATTTTTGAACCAATGTTTGATGTGTGTGTGTGTGTGTGTGTGTGTGTGTGTGATGTTTAGTGCATTATGATCTGAAGGATCTCTTCATCTTGTTTTGACCCTAGCCATCTTGATCCTGCATTCTTTCCCATAACTTATCAAACTGTGTCTGCTATGAGGTTGTCTTCTACTAACACTGATAAGTCTATATTCTGATTTCATCAAGGACCTTGTAAATTAGTGGCCTCATTTATGAAAGAATGTACTTTGTGGCTTAAAAACATTTGAGAATTTTTATCTATGTCTTATTGAATATTTTATATGTTAAATTAATTATTAGATATTTTAAGATCTAAAAGAATGGTTGAGAAGTTTTTTGTGAGAGCTGTTTTTATATGTGGATGTGACTGAGTAGTTAATATTAGGGTAATTTCCTTTCAACTTTCAGATGGAAATGTTAACCATGAGTTTTTAATTGAACACTGATATTCTTCCCTATGATATTCTGTCTTAGTAATTCTATTTTCATATGACCTTGCCTACAAAAAAAACCCAAAAGATTTGATGTCTTTAATTTTGCTACTTGTTGCTTATCATTTGCTTTTTAGAGCATAGACAATTAACATTTCATAACGAATGTGCTCAAGACTGCCTCATGACTATACCTAATGTCATTTAAACTCAAGTGCAAGTATTGTTCGGATGGCAGGATTACTACTAGTGATATTCATAGCATCAAATCTCATGTTGTGAGATGGATTCTTGAGAAGTATACACTGGGATGGAACTTGGGGCATATAATGTTTATTATGGATCAATATCCTTCACACAAAATGGGGAGAAATAATTTTAGGCACACAATTAAGAAAGTCTATAATTCTATCTCACTGTATACTTTGTCAGCCTGGAATCGAGTTATGGAATAAATTTTACCTAGCTGAGCGTCCCATGTTACCCAGTAAATGTTTAACAGTTGGTTTCTGGGGGCAGTGTCCTGTCTGCATCCCATGTCAAATATGCCCTCCCCATAACTGTGATCAGAGAATTAAACTGATGTCATTTAGCAAGGAATTTATAAAACAAGGGCACAATGAGATTTTTCAAGATAATTCTAACTCCAGTACCAGATCAGTCCCATCAGATGCACAGGGCGAGACTTTCTACCCTTGCTTTGTTCAGGCATGGAATGTAGTTTGTGCTGTGAAAGGTATCTTGGGTGACCAAGAGCAGCATGTGGAATGGAGGCATAATCTGATGGAGTATTTGACTATATTCATGTTTGGGGTGCAGCAGGCTCTTCTTTGCAGAATAATCTGTAATGTTTATCTCTATTGCTAGCCACTCAGATCCACTTTTCTCTACAGTGACATTATAGTTTATAGTTCCAGAGGACTTATTTTCTTTCACCAAAAGATTATGTGCTACGTTTGGGAATCTGGATCTATAACTCTTTAAATCCTGTGACATTTGAGACACAAAGAATGAGCTCCAATAGGCTATTGGATGGGATGGTGAAGATACTGGTGCTTGATCCACTGAGCTCCCAGAAATGCGCAAGTATGTGTGTATGTGTGTGCACATGTGCATGTACACACACAGAGAGCCTAACAGCCTATTAGGTCCACACCGTACATGAGATATGATCAAAACAGACAGTAAATACATATATTTGATTGTAGTAAAATTGATTATAGTAAAAGTCATATCACCATCAGTCCCCTAAAAATATTCTCCTTACATTGAATTTACTTATCTCATCATTCTCAGCACTTTCTAAAGCAGTCCAGGAAGTCAAATGAGTTCTTTCTTAGCCTGTCTGCCCCATGATAGATACAATTACAATATTTTAATAATATATATTATTCAGTGTGTTAAAGATTATAAAGAGCAACGTATAGGGAAAATACAGCATTGCGAATTTCAGAGTTACTGACAGAATAGTGGGTGACCCTGACATAAACAGTTGTCCCTGCAGTAGCAAAGGTAACAGACTGATAGCAAAGAGCTATCAGGGAAAGTGTAAAGCATTAGTTTTAAGAAACTAAAGATATTCTACCTTCTGCATTTAGAGAGAAAAGAGAGGAACCTTTGCATTCAGTATTTCTTGATACCACAACTGCATGACAAGAATAGGAATGTCAGCTATGATATCCCAATATTTCACTGTAACAGGTACAGTGTTGAATGACTCCCACTTATTTTATTTTACCCTAATAACTTTGAAAGTTAAGCTCTACAAACAAATGCACTGGCATCTTTTAAATGTCTATTGCAATACTTATGTCAGTATAGAGCTGCCATTACTTTCAAGTTAAAGAACAGAAAATAATATCTCTTTGATGGCAATTGCTCTTCCACGAGTTGCTTAAGTTTACAGATCTGGATGTTCTTTCTGCTTAGAGTTGCATAAACCTTGGTCTTTCTAAGTTCTTTCCTTTCACTTATTTCTCTTTTCTAAAATTGAGGTTCAAACTGCGATGAGGACACACTGGTCCACACTGTACATGAGATATGATCAAAACAGACAGTAAATACATATATTTGATTGTAGTAAAATTGATTATAGTAAAAGTCATATCACCATCAGTCAATACAAAAATGACAGTTGAATACTTCTCATCTTGCTCTTCTAAATTTGTATTATTTCTAATGCCTTATCAGCTATTATGATACTATCTTTAAAACAAATTTGAAAATAAAAAATAAGGTTTATTGAAAGGAAGAGTTCAAGTTTAATTATTTGACCAACCTTGCATACTTATATCTGGCAATGTGAGCAACAAATTTGACCATAGCAATACCTAATATAGTAACCATTGTTAATTTTCTATTCTTTTTTTTTTTTCTTGTAGTTAGAACAGGGTCTACGAGGTCTGCAGGGTCTCACTATACAGATCAGACTTGTAGGAATTTTCCTGTGTTCAGCATTCCAAGTGCTGGGATTACAGGTACACACTTCTATGCTCAGTCTCAATCACCCTGTCAGCATGCCCCATGGGTGGGACCAGCAAGGCAGGCTGGGGATCGAACCCTGGCCCCTGTGCTCTGCCTAAGCAGACACATTAGTTAGCTGAGTTATCAGGCCAGCCCTAATTTTCTATTCTTATTTCAAAATTTTGAACCATTTGTATTGTTGCATGTTGTGTCATTTCCATCTTTGTTTTTGTTATTCGTTTTGGTGTTTATCTTTGTTTTTAATCTTTAAAGTAAAAATATATGGAAACAAAAAATTTGAGACTCAATTAGCATTTAATAAGATGCGCAGCTCTGGTATATATTGGTCACTGAATTTTGGCAAGTGTTTGCACTCATGTAAATAGCACACAGAGCAAGAGCCAGAAAAATTTTAACACACCACAACACATCCTCATGCCCTTTTCCAGCCAGTTCATGCCCTTGCCACAAGAATTGTATCTCTACACAGTATGTTTTCTTTTTTAGACCTCAGGTGTAGATGGAATCATTTAACGATTACTACTGAGAGTCTGTTTTATTTTCCTTTACATAATGCTTTTTGGATTTATCCCTCTTATTGGCTGCACCAGTAAACAATGCATTCTGATCTACTTTTTTTAAAAAAAATAATTAAATGTATTTGTTACAGGCTCTAACTATGCAACTCGATCTCATAGTGATCCTCTTGTTTTCAGCCTCTCCAGCGCTGGGATTACAGGTGTGCAACACCATGCCTGGACTCGGTCGCTGATTCAGCACCCCCGAGGTGGGGCTGGCACTGCATGTGGTACCAGAGATCGAATCCTGGTCCTGGTGTTTGCCTAAGCAGGTGCTTACTCCACAAAGCTGTCTCGTTGACCCTATGATCTACTCCTGAGAAATATTCCACACCGTGAATATAGCATGTTTTCAATGTCTATTCTCCTGCTGGTATTTTAGAAGCTCGTGGGTTTTGGCTACTGTGAAACTCTCTGGGTATTTGTGTGCAAGTCTGTCAACGGACATGTGTTGCCATTTACTTAAGAATGGATGTGTTGGGCATTACAGGAAGTAATAGTTTAATTTTTAAAGAAACTTCCACACATTTCATTAAGGTGCACAAGTTAGTTATTATAAGAAGTTAATGTTTCATTTTAAATAAGTTGCTAAATAATTTGTAAAGTGAATTTAACCCCTTACATTCTATCCCCAGATAAGAGAGAGTCCCACTTGCTCACATCCTCACCAGCATTCAGGGTGAGGAGTTCTTTCATTTTTGCTGGTGCAGTGAATATGAATGACATCTCACTGCGGTGTCCCATGGAACAGACCTCGGTAATTTCTCATTCTTTCTTTAACTGCACCTTTTCCCTTTCATGTTTATTAGTACGTGTGCACACTGCTGTGCAGCATGATAGCCTTCCCCCTGGGGAGCCGGGATGTGTACATAGCGCATCCTCATCCGCTTTACTTCCCATTGATTTTTCTGCTTTCCTCTTCCCTCCATCTTTAGTTCTCCTTCCCATTTTTTGAATTAAACCATTAAGGAGGATCTATCTTTTTATTTAGCAATGTCTTTTTAAAATTTTTGTCTTTAAATTATTTATACTTCAGATGTTTCATAGAGGAGAACTGAAGCGATGTTTGTGCTGTGTGTCTGCTTTATTTCATGTAACATTGTGGTTTTAAGAAGTATGCTTTTTTCCTTACAAATGCCTCACATGAGCCCTTCTTTAAGGCTGAGTAGTACTCCGTTGTGTATATTTACCATATTTTCTTTATCCAGTCTTTGAAGGGCAAATAGGCCACTTTCAAGATTTAGCTCTGATGTGTTATACTGCTGTGAACATGGGCCTGTGTGGATCATAATAATGCCATTAATTCTTTCCAAAAGAAGGGGAAAACCTGGCCTGAATATAATTTTTACTTTTTTTTTTTTAGTAATCTCCAGTCTGATTTCTACCAACAATGTAGAAGTATTCCTTTTTCTCTGCAACCTCACCAGTATTTGTTGTTACTTGATTTCTTCATAGCAGCCATTTTCTTTGGAACATGATGAAATCCCAGTATTGCTGTTATTTGAAATTTCATGTATTTCCTGACTATTTTTACCTCTTTGAGAAGCATGCATTTATTTTACTTGCCCAATTGTTGGTCTAGTCTTTCTTTCTTTCTTTCTTTCTTTCTTTCTTTCTTTCTTTCTTCCTTCCTTCCTTCCTTCCTTCCTTCCTTTTCTTTCTTTACTCATTTATGTGTTTGGTAGAGGCTCTCATTATGTAGCTCGTACTCATAGTGATTCTCCTGCTTTCAGTCTCCCCAGTGCTGGGATTGCAGGCACGCACCACCAGCGGGACTCAGTTATGGGCTTAGCGTGCCTCCAGGGTGGGATCAGTGTGTCATGCAGAACTGGGGGTCAAACCCTCATTCCTCACTTGCTGTCCTGCCCACCCTTGGTCTAGGCTTTTATCTTATTTGTTTTTAATTTCAGCACACAGGATTAGTTTTATCATGGGAAATTTATATGTGTTCAAGACACATTTTAATTTTTTTCTTCTTCCCTCCTTGTTCTATTTCTGTAGTAAACTGATCCACGCCAGGCCCATGTCTCTTCTCAGAGGCCACCTGTGGGGAATCAGCCTACTCCAGTCTTCCCCATGCAGGCACTACTTGGAGGACCTACTCCTGTTGGATTGTCACCCTGACCTGACCTGGGAAGTGAGAAGGGATGAAAGACAAACAGACACAGGGTCAGTTTAGCATTCTGGGAACCCGGGGAGCTTCTGGAAGACAGAGGAGCCCTAACTGCCTGGCCCTCCTGCTTTCACTAGCTTAAACATAGGCAGAAACAATTGAGATAGCACAGGATTCATTTGTCTTCCATTATCCACTAGTGCTTGCCCAGGTAAACAATCTGACCTCAGCTCTATTAACAGTTTCCCCAGAAGCAGCAATGCCATCATCCCTGTATGCAATGTTTCTCTTTTGTGCTCACATAGGAGGACAACTAAGTTTCAATTCTCATCTGGTTGTCCACATATTTCCACTTCTTTCCCTTCTATTTCTTTGTCTAAAACCTCTTTCCTCTTCCTTCTCTCCTCCCTCTATCTCTTTTTTCTCTTCCCAGATGAAAAAGATCCTCCTACTTCCAAATATCTTTTGTTTGGCTCCTTATTCATACTTTGGATTTATCATTTAAGAGAAGTAATACAATATTTAAACTGTGTCCAATTTATTTCACTTAACATTATGGTCTCGCGGTGCATCCATGTAGCTGAAAGTGGCTCAAGTTTATTCATCTTTATGACAGAACAGAGCTTCCCTATATGTAAAGACCACGTTTTATTTATGCATTTGTCTGTGATGAGCATACGCATTCATTCTAAGAGTTAGCTGTTATAAACTGTACTATTATTAACATGAGTGTCTATTATCACTGTGGTGTGATGAACTTTGGGGGGGAAGATACTCATAAGGGGAATAGCGGGCCAAATGGAACTTCTGATCTCAGATTTTTGATGGCTTTCTAGAGTTATTGTGGGGTGCAAGCTGGAGACTCCAGTGTTGCCAGGAAGGAAACAGGGTTCTTGGTGCTGAGTGGGAGCTCTGGCAGGCCTGGTGCACCAGGTGGAGACTCGTGGGTCTGACACACTCAGTGGAGACTCAGCCTGCCCAGGAGTGGTGTTGGAGGTCAAATGCAGCCTCTGGTGGGTTTAGGGAGAGCACAGGACAGTGAGTACTTTGCAGAGATGCAAGCAATCTTGGGGAGCCAGTTATGTGCTCACATGGGTCTAGCCTCAGCCTTGAGTGTCCCGTAGAGGTCCTGACAGGTGGGGGACCAATTCAAGGCAACTGGTGGGACTTAAGTGGGCCCAGGACACTCAGTGGAGATTCAGGGCAGCCCTTTATTGTTGCGAGGTGCCATATGGTGACTCCAGGAGGCAAAAACAGTTGGATTTGGTGGTCACCATTGCCTTATTTATCCTTTTGCTGCCCTTAGTCCAGTGGTAGAAGAAGGAACTTCTCCTGACTTTGGTGACCACTGGCAAGGGTGCTGTAGGGTAGCTGCTTCCTCTGTGTTGGGAGAGAGAATTTTGAGGTGAAGGGGCCTGTGCCCTCAGCAGTTATCCTGTGAGACTAGTCTGCGTAGAACTCTTTGGTTCCCTCTGTCTACTATGTTGGATGTGTTTTCAAGATGGCTGCACCTAGAGTGAGCCAGGGTGAGGACACACAGAGAAGCCCTGGTGGGTCTACTTCCACTCTGTATATCTGCTGTAGAGATGATTCATCTACATGCATATTCTTTCAAATTTACTTTTTGTATGAGGGTGTAAGTCTCTTCCCCCTTTCCAGATGCCTGACTTTTTAGTTGATCCTCTCCAAGCATCTCCCACATCATGCCTCCTCTAGTCAGCTATGTTGGATCTGAAAATGTGAAGCATTTTATTTTTAAATGAACTTTTAAGTTAGATATTCTTTTTTCTCCCAAAGCACTCTAAAATTGTGTTAATCAAGATCTGCTATAGTCATTTTTTTGGAAATCAAATGGGAAATTCTGTCTTTGGATTATTTCACATGGGTTGTCATTCTCACTTCTTTAAGCACTTCCAGAGACTGTTGCATTTTCCTTTGTTGATTGCTCCTCCTTGCTCTTTCCTATTTCCTCATCACTTCCTGATCTACAACATGGATTTACTATAGGAGTTTTTCCTTGGCCTTGTTCTATTTCTTTAATCTTATCTTTCAGCTTTAAATATGAATTCTGGGTATTCTGCTTGGGATTTTTGCATGTAAAATAAAGATGTAATCAATCACACCATGCCTCACCTGACAAGTCAACTTGGATGTCTCAGAGACATGATGACTTATCATGTCCCAGAATAAAACTCTTGAAGAGTTGCAATAAATCTTTCCCTTTGCAATTTGCCATGTCCATGGTTAATGACAATTTATCCATTCAGTTTGCCCATTGCCCACACCGTGGGCTC